>JAAAKG020132258.1:0-14564 GCA_010014905.2 Druon quercuslanigerum | reverse complement strand
TCGAGAAATTTTTTGCGAAATTTATTTTCTAAAGCCCCTGATTTTTCCTTGACTAATTTAATTTAAACAAAAAATATATTTTCTGATGGCTTTTTTACAAAAGACTTGAATTTTCCACTTAAAAAGATAAATTCCCAACAAAAAAGCGTCAAATTCATAACAATTATAACCATATTGTTACAAGTTTTTTTTATATTGAAGTCTTCTTATTTAAAATATTAACTTCTTATTGGAAAAGGCTTTTCTTTGTTTAAACTGAATTTTTTAACTGAAAATATGTCTTCCATTTTTTTAAGATTGCCTTTTCATTTATTTCTTGAGTAAAAAATCTTAATTTGTTCAAAATTTGTCTTTTTCATTTAAAATTCTTTTTTTTTATGAAGGAAAATTTACAACAAAAAAGTGTCAAATTCATAAAAAAAGAATTTTAAAATGAAAAATAGGAATTTTTAATAAATAAGATTTTTCACTTAAAAAAAATGAAAGGGCAATCTTAAAAAATGAAACCAAAAAGCCTTTAATAAAAAAAAAGTTTAACAATATAGTATTATTTTTATGAATTTCACGCTTTTTTTTGAGCATTTTCCACTTGAAAAAATAAATTCCCAACAAAAAAGTGTCAAATTCATAAAAATTATAATATATTATTAAAATATTTTTTTTATTGAAGGCTTTTTGGTTAAAATATTAATTTTTTAATGGAAAAGGCTTTTTTATTTAAAATGAATTTTTCAACTAAAAAAGTGTCAAATTCATAAAAAAAAAAGAATTTCAAAATGAAAAAGACGAGTTTTTAACAAATGAAGATTTTTCACTCAAGAAAAATTTTATATTCTTTTTTTATATGAATTTGACACTTTTTTGCTGGGAATTTATCTTTGTAAGTAAAAGATTCCCAACAAAAAAGTGTCAAATTTATACAAATTATACTATATTGTTAAAAGATTTTTTTTATTAAAGGGTTTTTAGTTAAAATATTAACTTATTATTGGAAAAGGCTTTTTTTGTTGAAACTGAATTTTTTAACTGAAAATGTGTCTTCCATTTTTTTTTTAGATTATTTTTTTATTGTAAGTAATTTTTAGTTTCGAGTAATTTTTTGCGAACTTTATTTTCTAAATCCCCTGATTTTTCCTTGACTAATTTAGTTTAAACAAAAAATGTCTTTTCTGCCACAAAAGATGACTTTTTCACAAAATACCTGAATTTTTCACTTAAAAAGATTAATTCCCAACAAAAAAGTGTGAATTTCATAAAAATTATACTATGTTGTTAACATTTTTTTTAAAAATAAAATATTAAATATATTAATATTAATATAATATTAATATTAAAATTATATAGGAAAAGGCTTTTTTTTGTTTAAAATGAATTTTTCAACTAAAAATGTGTCTTCCATTTTTTAACGATTTCCTTTTCACTTATTTCCTGAGTGAAAAAATCTTCATTTGTTAAAAATTCGTCTTTTTCATGTTAAAATTCTTTTTTTTTTATTAACTTGACACTTTTTTGTTGGAAATTTATTTTTTTAAGTAGAAAATTCCTAACAAAAAAGTGTCAAATTCATAAAAATTATACTATATTGTTAAAAAGTTTTTTTTATTGAAGTCTTCGTTAAAATATTATCTTTTTATTGAAAAAGGCATTTTTGCTTAAACTGAATTTTTTAACTGAAATTTTTTTTTTTATGAATTTGACATTTTTTTGTTAGGAATTTATCTTTTTAAGCGGAAAATTCCTAAGAAAAAAGTGTCAAATTCATAAAAATAATACTATATTGTTTAACGTTTTTTTATTGAAGGCTTTTTGGTTCCATTTTTTTAAGATTGCCCTTTCATTTATTTTTTGAGAGAAAAATCTTCATTTATTAAAAATTCGTCTTTCTAATTTTAAAATTCTTTTTTTTTATGAATTTGGCACTTTTTTGTTGGGAATTTATCTTTTTAAGTGAAAAATTCCCAACAAAAAAGTGTCAAATATATACAAATTATACTATATTGTTAAAAGATTTTTTTTATTAAAGGCTTTTTAGAAAAAATATTAACTCATTATTGGAAGAGGCTTTTTTTGTTTAAACTGAATTTTTTATCTGAAAATGTGTCTTCGATTTTTTTTTAATTCTTTTTTTATTGTAAGTCATTTTTAGTTTCAAGATGACTTTTTCACTTTAATAAAAAAAATCTTTTAACAATATAGTATAATTTGTATATATTTGACACTTTTTTGTTTGGAATTTATCTTTCTCAGTGGAAAAATCCCAACAAAAATGTGTCAAATTCATATAAATAATACTCTTAGGTTAAAATTTGTTTTTTCATTGAAGACTTTTTGGTTCCATTTTTTTAAGATTTCCCTTTCATTCATTTCTTGAGTGAAAAATCTTAATTTTTAAAAAATTTGTCTTTTTCATTTTTAAATTCTTTTTTTACAAATTTGACACTTTTTTGTAATATAAAATAAAGTGGAAAATTCAAGTTTTTTCCCTAACAAAAAAGTGTCTAATTCATAAAAAAAAATTTTTAAATGAAAAAGACAAATTTTTAACAAATGCAATCTTAAAAAATGGAAGACAAATTTTCAGTTAAAAAATTCATTTTAAACAAAGAAAGCATTTTCCCATAGAAAAAACTTTTAACAATATAGTATAATTTTTATGAATTTGACACTTTTTTCTTGGGAATTTTCCACTTATAAAGATAAATTCCCAAAAAGTGTCAAATTCATAAAAATTAAATATATTGTTAAAAGTTTTTTTTATTGAAGGCTTTGGTTAAAATAGTAACTTTTTATTGGAAAAGGCTTTTTTTGTTTAAACTAAATTTTTTAACTGGAAATGTGTCTTTCAGTTTTTTAAGATGGCTTGCTAAGATTGATTTTTAAAATTAAAGTTTTTTAAGAATAGTTATTATTATAATTGTTATTATAATTTATTTAAATCGTTGTTAAAAAATATTTTATTTAACTTCTCACGATCAAAATATGAATTTTTAAAGAAGAAATATGTTTCTATACAAAAATAGAATTTTCAGCCCAAAAAGACGAACTTTTAACAAAAAAGGATGAATTTTTAATAAAACTGTTGAATTCTCGACCATATAGTTGAATTTTTCTCCAAAAAATTTTTAATTTTTGTTATTTAAAAAAACCAAGTTTTCAAAAAAATAATTCCTAGAGAAAATTTCCAGTTCACTATTCAAGATCAAAATATAAATTTCTTAACAAAAAATAAGTTTCTACGAGAAAAATGAAATTTTCAATTCAAAAAGATGAATTTTTTCAGCCACAAAAGATCAATTTTACAAAACAGTTAAATTTTCTGTTAAAAAGACTTCAGTTGACTTTTCAGGTTAAAAATATTAATTTTTAAAAAATAAATAAGTTTCTATGAAAAAAAAATTTCAATCCAAAAACACGAATTTCTAATCAAAAAGGATCACTTTTATTTTATAAAACTGTTGAATTCTCTACAGGTGAATTTTTATTTTAAAAAAACAAGTTTAAAAAAAATAGTTGAATTTTCCTCGAAAAAATATTCCAGTTGACAATTCAAGATCAACACATAAATTTTTTAACAAAAAATAAGTTTCTCCAAAAAAATCGAATTTCCATTTCCAGAAGATCGATTTTTTCAACCGAAAAAAAGTTCAACGTTCATCCAGAAAAGATTTCAATTTATTTTTCAACACCAAAATTGTAATTAAGGAAAAAAAATTTCAAAAAATTTTTAATTGTCATTCAGAAAAGATTTAAAATCTCTTCCAAATTAAAATAAAAAATATTTTTTCAACAAAACAGCAAAATTTCGAACCAAAAACGTTGACTTTTCAACAAAATGATTAAATTTTAAACCACACAATTGCAGTTTTGTCTAAGAAAAAAGAAAGTTTGACTATAAAAGGTGAATTTTTAAATCAAAAAGACAAATTTAAAAAAAAGAGTTAGTTGAATTTTCAATAAAACAGTTGCATTTTTATCAAAGAAAGATGCAATATTTTTAAAAAATGTGAACTTCTAAATTAAGAAAACAAACTTTCAAAAAAGCTTTTGTCAAAAAAAAGAGTTAACTTTATTTATGAGCAGCAAAATATGATTTTTAAACTAAAGGTTAATGTTCTACGAAAAGAGATTAATTTTTAACTCAAAAAGATGTATTTTTTACCAAACAGTTAAATTTGCAGCCAAAAACGATGTCTTTTAAAGAAAATTATTAAATTTTCAACCAAAAGCTGTTACGTAATTTAAGTGTGACCCTAAACCTGATTCATGCTCTTTAAATATAATTTAAATAACTCCCAGAGAGATTCAAGATTCAGCAAGGCAGACTGGGAAAGACGATTTAATTCTAGATGGACAGGTGTCGATTGCATTCGGCAAAGAATGTAAAGTTGTAAACTTTTTTCGCCAATGGTATGTGCAGTAACATATTTCGGTTATTATGGTAATATTGGTCAATTTGACATTTCATCACAAATTAAACCATTTCTTCAATATATTCCTATCTTCCCTTAACTTCAAATCCGGGTATCTACCTACAAATTTGAATAAATCTACTACCAGATAAAGAGTACCTAAATCCAGCCCCATACCACTTTTCTAGAGGCCTGTGGAAAATATTTGTTATGATATTTGACGGTCGCCGTGTGGGCCGCCGCACGGCGACTAGGCAAACTGCATAGCTGGCGCCGGCCTAGAATTAAAATAATGCAAGGCGAAAATGTTAAAAAGATGTTTGTTACATAAAAATAATTGTCTATTAGTTCTAGAGGATTTTTTATTTAAAAAAATGAACTTTAGGACAATGTTCTAAAAGACTTCAAAGTATTTCCAAAAAGTTTTCAAAAAAGAATCTGGAAGTCTTTAAGGCAACTTTTTTTGTCTAAAAAGTTTAAAAACAAATTCGAAAAATTGAAAAAGATATTTAAAACGTTTAGAAGTCTTAAAAGGATTTTAAAAAATGGTTAATTTGGACATGACAGATTGTCAGGAAAATTTAAAATTATTTTCTTGAAGGTTTTAGGAAAATTCTATTTATCTTGTAGATTTTTTTTAAATTATAGTTTTAAAAAATTGCAAGTTTAAAAAAATGAACTAAAATAATGCATTGTAAACCAAGTTAATTAATCTTTGAGAATACATTCAAAAATTTGTTTTTAGGCATAGCTATTTTCAAGAAATTTAGCTTCATATTTAAGACGAAAAGAGAATTTTCATTATACTTGTTCTTAAATTAAACACGAACTAAAGTTATTGCAAGCTAAAAATAAATGTTGCTAAAAATTATTTATAAAATGGAGGAAAATATTTTATTGTTAATTATAACTAATTTTGGAAACGAACTTGAGGCAAAATTTAAAAAAAAAATCACAATTTTCATTGTTTATACAGTAATAGTTTTTAGAGTTCAATGTTTTTCTATCTCACTTTTGGTAAAAGTTGCAACTATTATATAATCCGAATTCTGCAGGGTTTATTTTTATCCTTAAAAGATTCTCTGCAAGTCTCATTGGCACGTTTTTATTTAAAAACATTTATTTGCTATGCAGTTGGCCTAGCCGCAGTGTGGCGGCCCACACGGCGACCGTCAAATATCACGAAAAATATTTTCCACAGGCCTTCCGAAAATTGGCATGGAGCTGCTAAGGGTGAAACTCGATTCATCGATTATTTTAGAATCATATGCCGAAATCTCTCGACTTCCTTTACTCTAGTTAAATAGAAAAGTGGTCCGAAAGCTTGTCCCGGGAAATGACCGGATCAGTTGGTCTTCTCAAAGTTTGTAAGACAATCAGTCAATAGATCGAGTCAATAATTCGGAACAAACGATTTGAAAGCTGCGGTAACTTAACCTTCGCCTTGTGCGTTGCGTTATAAGGGGAAGCACTTGGTTTTCTTCTGTACGATGACCGACTTGCAGTCCGTTTTATTCAAAGTAAAACTCTCCTGCTTCATCGTATCTTCTACAGAAATCCGCCCCAAACGTTTTTTCATTCTGAAGGGTGTTGTCCTGGGAGATATAATCTCATAGGCATCACTCGTTCGTCCCTGAGGTTGCAACTTCTTCTTTGGACTTCCTTTTTGGTCGAGAGTGTTCCCAGTATCCACCTCGAGACAATTATTGGGCTTCGGATTAGAATCTGGTTCCAAAACACTGATGTTGTTCACCTTTTCCTCTAGCTCGTCAGGAGTGTTGAAGACATCGGAATAAATGCTTTTCGAGTCGCCATTCAATGCTAGTTCAGAGGAATCGAGGACTTCTTCCGTCTCGGATAGAAGAACTCTGCCTGAAGCTAGAGAAATCGTCCTGAGTTCCGGCTTTTGAACTCGTTCATCATCAACAAAGTCGAGAGACATACACCTTTTCTCAAAAAGAGCAGCCACTGGTTTTTGTTTCTTTTCCTTAATATCTTCGTTATCGGTTTTTGGTTCTAACTGATCAGCAGGAACTGCAACTGTTTTCACTTTTGAAGGTCTACGAATACTGTTTTCTCTCTCAAAAGAGAGACAGAATTCCTTGTCAGTTAGTAAAACCTTCTTCGGCAACTTAGTCACGTCTTTCAGTTTCTCTAGATCGAAATCCTTTTCCATGGATGGAGTTTTCAAAAGACTTTTCACCTTGCGCAATTCAGTCAGAAGGTCCATAGTCTCCTGAGAAGCTTCATGGAGGATCTTTCCCTTTGTGCGTTTTAAGGAAGCGTTGGTGTCGGATTCCTGATCACTCAGATGATCCACTCCATCCTGTTTCCTCAATACAGATCTTACCGTTCCTCTCCGAACACGGAGCCTTAAATTATCTTCAGGAGGGGGCTCAGCCTCTTCTTCTGATGCCCCAGAAGCTTCAGACAACTTACACCTCTCAGACACCAAAGTCCTTTTTGGAGACTCACTTCTCTTCTTCTCAGATTTTAGAGAATTGCTGATATCATAAGTAGGCGAAATCATCTTCTCCCTGGCGATAACTCTACGAAGTCCAACCGCCTTTGGGAATTGACCTTTAGTTCGCTGTTTAAAGGCGGCGTAGGTCTCATCTGGCACTCCTTGCATCTTGAATTTCTCTTGCAGCTGCTTGAAAGTCTCTTTACCTAAACTCTCGACTAGCTTAGAAGATTCCAGAGAGTTGGATTCACTTTGAGGTCCTAGAGAAGAGGAAGATGGTTCGTATGACGCGACGGTTTCTCTGGAAATGTACAGTTCGTCTGAAGATATACCCCACCTTTCAATCTGGGCATGTGTGTTATTCTTTTTGTCTAGTATGTCCTCTGATCCTTGGCGTCTCGTCTTCGAGGGCGAGAACTCAAGATTTTTAATAAATGCAACTTCGGCCTGTTTGTAGACTCGGAATTCAGGAGAAACTGAGGAAATAGTCCTCTTGGTCGGGGAGTTGGGTGTACTATCATCGCTTCGAATCCCATCTTTGGAATCAGGACCATCTGGCCTCCTTCGAACCAACATCTTCGGTGTCGATGAGATCATCTTGGCCCAGTGCTTCCGCCTGGGTGAGTACTCCCAGCCCGTGGCTTCTGCAGGAGAACTTAGGCACGTGGTGGATGAAACAATCTCCTCGCTTGTAGTCACTCTGCACTTGACGAGTTCCACTGCGCTGGTAGATATGGGTTTCAGCTTCGAGTTACTTTGACTACAAGGAATTTCGATGTGAGGCATACTGCTTGGTCCTGCATCGAGAACATCGTTTAAGGATGCTACGCGAACAGGATCACGGTGATTCTTTAAAGGAGTGGATTCATCAAGATCTTCGGTTTCGAAAGAGTACATCTTGGACAAGTAAGCTTTGCCTGAGCGCCTTCTTTCAGGGAAGCTCTTGGTCCCTCCTCGTGACATTGCAAGCTCTTTTTGTTTCTCCAGACATGTTGAGAATATCGGAACCACTTGTTCCTTCTTGCGCTCTATTTTGGGTGTATCAAAGACGAACTTGTCCAAGGTTTTGGAAGAACCGATCTGATCCAAAAAGGGTTTTTCCACTGCTCTACTAGGACCGATTTTTTCCAAGTAGGGCTTACCAATGATTTTTGGTGCAAATTTATAGAGAAAAGGTCTATCCTCCGTTTTGGAAATTCCGATCTTTCTGAGGAAGGGTCTCTTTTTCTCCTTCTCGTGAGATTTAGGGTTATCGACAGATCTCTCACTTAGGCGTTCGTTGCTGTAGTTTGATGAGTTGTCGCTGCTCTTTGATCGGGCGCGTTTATTTCTAGGGTAAGGTGTTAACGGTGTTCTGGGAGTTCGAGGCGTGAGAGAAGGACTGGCTTCTGGGTTGGGACAAGTCTCGTCCAAGAGAGCGATGGCGTCCCTGATGTCCATACAAGCTTTCCTGGGCAACGTCGAAGACGGTCTGGATTGATCGTTCTCCATACTGCTGTTTCTGGTTGAAGCGAGTTCCGGCCTGATGTTTTCTCTCCCGTTGTTATAATGCGAGGGGTACGAGCTTTGATCGCCGGGTCCTGGCGGCACGTCCATTGAATAGTCATCAAAGTACCAAGGCGTAACGCCTAGGTCATCAGGCCTTGATGCTGGACTCTGCGGTACCGCCTTCTTGGAGATGGCACCCCTTCCCTGATCTCCAGGCAAGGATATTCCTCCGGCAGGTGCTGTTCCATTCGAATGAATCATGTGTCTGCGGTATGTTGAACATGTTGCAAAATGCGGCCGTGCCGGTCTTGCTGATTCAACAACAATGCGACCTTGAGCGCAGGGGATCACCGCCTCCCCATCGGCAGGGGCTTCCTCTGGTGTCAGAGGCAAGGCTGCCCCACGGCCAAAATCGATGAACCACAGCTCGTCCCTCAACTCGCTTTCTCACTTTTTCTCGTTCATTTCCTTGTTCAGATAGTGCAGCACGTAGTGTAAAACCAGATCGTAACAGTACTTGTATTCCGTCTGAAACAAAAGAAAAATGATCAAGTACTAGAAATCTAGTAACAGTATTATTAAAAGATAGGTAATTGTAAAGGAATCTGTATTATCGTCAGAGATATTTACCATCAATTAGTAGAGATATACACTATCTATCAAGTTAACTCTTCGAAAAACAAAAAATACTCAACTTCGTTTCAGACTAGATGGAAAACTTATTTTTTAAATGAGAAAATAAATTTTTTTTTGAAAAATTATCAACTCTCTTGGTTCCACTGGGAATCGAACCACAAAACTTCCGATTGCCGGTCGGGTGATTTTCCGTTAAGACTTAAGAAATTTAAATGCCATCATTGCTACCTGACAAAAAAAACTTTCCCTTTTTCCCCTAAAAAAGAAAAAATTAGTTCTCCCTTTGGACAAAAGTAAAAAAATAGAAAATAAAATTAAACTGCAACCAACCAAATCCCCTTCCTTCTCTATTTTATTTTATTTTATTTTTTACATTTATTATTATCAAATCAAAATAACAAAATATTTGTAAAAAATAATCATAAATGTTTTTTTGTTGTGATTTGATAGTGATAAAAGCAAAAACGACGAAAAAAATACAAAAGAGAAGGACGGGGATTAGTTGGTTCCCTTTTAATTTTTCTTACGCTTTTTTATTTTTCTCCAAAGGGAAAACGAATTTTTTTCTTTTCTTTTTTAGGTCGAAAAAAGGGAAAAAGTTTTTTTTCCAGATTGCAATAGTAATTTTAAAGGAATCTGTGTTATCATCAGAGATTGTTACCATCAATCAACACAATCGCCCAAGTTAGCTCCTAAAAGAACAGAAAATACTGAACTTCATTTCAGACTAGATGGAAAATAAATAAATTTATTTAATTTATTATTATTTTTTGACTAAAAAATTAACAATAACATTTTTAATCTATATTTTTAATTATTAATATTTCCTTATAATTTTTTTTAAAATTGAAAATTTATCTATTTGATTAAAATTTTGTGTATTTTGGTGGTAATTTGGCCTTCTTAGAAAAAACTAATCTTTTTGACAACAAAAATAATCTTTTTCGTTGAAAACTCAATTATTTTGTTAGATGATTTTTTTTTTAATTCAACATTTTAATTGAAAATTCGTCTTTTTGGTAGAAAATTAATCTTCTTGATTAAAAAATTATACTTTTGGTTAAAAATTCAACTGTTTTGTAGAAAATGCATCTCTGGTTAAATATAAAGAATTAAAATTTAACTTATGTGTGCATAAATTGCATTTTCAGCCTTGAAATTCAAAAAATTTGTTGAAAAATTGTCTTTTAGAATATTAATTTTAAAAAATTCAAATATTTAGTTCAAAAATTATTCATAATAAATTGGAAATTCAATCACTTAATTGAAGATTTCTGTATTTGGTTGATATTTGTCCTTTTTGGTAAAAGAATTAATTTTCTTAGTTAAAAAATCGTTTTTTTTTTGGTTAAATTTAAACTTTTTGATGAAGTTTGAACTATTTTCTAGAACATTATTTTTATTTTATTAAAGATTCATCAATTTAGTTAAAAATTCTTTTCTTTGGTTAAAAATTAAACTATTTTTCTCAAAATTTATTTTTTGATGAGAAATAATTTGCAACCAAAAATTTAGTTTCAAAACAAGAAGGATGACTACTACGATAAAAAAAAATTCAGTACAAAATAATTTCAATACAAAATAAATTTTTTTAGATTAAATAGAATTGAAATAAATTATAAACAAGAAAGTTAATTTTCGATAAAAAAAGATACATTTTCAACCAAATATTTGAATTTTTCATTAAAAAAGATAAGTTTTCAACAAAGAATAAAATCGTTAAACATTCAGTTCAAAATATTAGTTTCTAACAAAACAAAAAAATTTATAAAACATACATTAAATTTCTACCAAGTTATTAATTTTACTTATGAAGACCAAAAATTTTAACCGAAAAATTAAATCATTAAATATTTAGATAAACAAATTATTTATTAACCAACAAAACAACTAATCTTAAAAAAATATTTAAATTTGCAACGAAAGACGTGAACCTAAAAAGAAAGAATTTTTAAGAAAGTAGTTTAAATTTCAAACCAAAAAATAAATGTCTAACCAAATAGTTCAATTTTTAACCAAAAAAGATTAATTTTTTATAGAACAGTTGAATTTTCCTTCAGAAAATGATATTGAAAAAGTCCCATTTTTCAATAAATAGTTTAATTTTTAAATAAATAGTTTAATTTCTAACCAAGTATTTGAATTTCCTGACTAATTCTTTAATTTTTTTTTACAAAAATATGAATTTTTAAATGAATAGATTAATTTTCTACCACATTGTTTCAATCCAAAGACGAATTATCTACAAAACAGTTAAATTTTAAATCAGAAAATATGAATTTTAAACAAAAAAGTTATTTACAACCAAGAACTAAAATTTTGAATCTCCAACCAAGAAAGTTTAGCAAAATATGTCAAAATTCAACCAAATAGTTGAATTTTTAACCAAAAATATAATTTTTTAACCAAGAAGATTAATTTTCTACCAAATAGACGAAAATTTAAATTTTCTATCTTAAAAAAAAATTTGAACAAAGTATTACGACATCCAAACAAATTGTTGAATTTTCAACTAAAAAGATAATTTTTAACCAAGCGGATTTTTAAGACGAAAATTAATATTATATTGAGAAAGACGATTTTTCCAAAAATTCGATGAATTTCAAAGCCGAAAAGGCAAATTATCTTTGAAACAAATACATTTTTATTCCGAAAATAGGATTTTAAAAAATTTTGTTTTTAAGGATGAGTTAAATTTTGTAATAAATAATTTCATTTGTAACCAAACACTTGAACTTTCTGACAAACTTCGTTAATTTTTAAACCAAGAACATGAATTTTCAAAAAAAAAAGTTAATGTTTAACTAAATATTTTAATTTTCTACTAAATTATTTCAAGCCAGCGATGAATTTGCTACAAAACAGTTAAATTTTCAACGCCGAATATGAATATTAAACAAAAAAGTTCTTTGCATCCAATCACTAAACTGTTAAATTAAAAAAAAAATCACAAGGATTTTAACAATCAATCAAAAAGTTCATTTTCAATAAAAATTTAATTTTTTAATCAAGAAGATTAATTTTCTACCAAAAAATGCGAATTTGCAAATTCAAATGTTTAATCTTAAAAAAAAGTTCAATTAAAAGATTTCGCAATCCAACCAAATAGTTGAATTTTCAAACAAAAAGATAATTTTTTAACCAAGAAGATTACTTTTTACCAAGAAGGGAAAATTATCAACAAAATTCAGCAATTTTCAACCAAATAGATGAATTATCAATCAAAAAAAATATAAACAAATAGTTGGATTTAGAACTAAGAAAGATTTTCTCTCTAATAGCTTTCACGGATTGTGAAATTATATCTATAATGATTAATGGTAAATAGCACTGATGATAATACAGATTCCTTTAAAATTACTCTTACCATAAATATCACACCTGGCTTAAGAAAGCGTGTGTTTATAAAAAAATAATCGAAACTTCTGTGGTTCGATTCCCAGTGGAGCGAAGAGAGTAGATCTTTTTTCAGAACAAACTTAATTTTAAAATTTAAAATCTTATTTTCCATCTAGTCTGAAGTTACGCTAAGTATGTTGTGTTATCTAAAGAGATAAATTGATTCATATTGTTTATTTATATTTTCACGGATTGTGAAATAATATCTACATTGATTAATGGTAACTATCTCTGATGATAATGCAGATTCCTTTAAAATTACTCCTACCAAGGAAAATTAGTTTTTGGTCAAGCAGTTAAGTTTGAGCCAAAAAAGATGACTTTTTAACAAAATAAATAAATATTTAGGAAATAATTAAAAATTTTATAAATACTTTAAATTTAGCTTCAATTCAACAACAAAATAATTTTTTAACAAGGAGTTGCATTTTTGACCATAAAGATGACTTTTTTTAATTATTGGAATTTTCAAAGTCAAAAATTAAATATCAACAAAAAGAGTTTTAACGAAACAGTTGAATTTTAGACCAAAAATGCAAAAATAAATATTAATTTAAATATTGCAAGAAAAAATTAAAATATTTTTAAATACTCGAATTTTTATCAAGAAGATTAGATCTTCAACAAAATAATTGGATTTTCAACGAAAAAAAATGTTTCGCCAAAAAGTAGAATTTGTTACCAAAAAGAGATGACTTTTTCACCAGATACTTGAATTTTCAGCAAAATAATTAAATATTCAAGAAACAATTAAAATTTTTATAAATACTTGAATTTTCAACAAAATAATTAAAAATTCAAGAAACAATTAAAATTTTTATAAATACTTCCATTTTTAACAATAGTTGAATTTTCAACAAAAAGAGTTTCAACGAAACAGTTGAATTTTCGACCAAAAATTCCAAAATTCGAATTTTCAACAAAATAAATAAATATTTAATAAACAAATAAAAGTCTTCAACTACTTGAATTTCAAGTCTTAGGATTAAATTTTTAACAAAATAGTTGACTTTTTAACATCGAAATAATTTTCCACCAAATAGTTAAATTTTCGACCAAAAAGATGACTTTTCAAAAAAATACTGGAATTTTTAACACAAAAATAAACTTTTCAAAATAATGCTTAAATTTTTATACAAACACTTGACTTTTTACCAAAAACAATGCATTTTCCACAAAATAATTGAATTTAAAAAAATGTTTCAACCAAAAGTTGAATTTTTGAACAAAAAAGGTAACTCTTTCACAAAATACTTGAATTTTTCACAAAATATTTCAATATTCAAGAAACTATAAAAATTTTTATAAATACTTGAACTTTTAGAAAAAGGATTAAATTTTCAACAAAAGAGTTGAACGAGATAATTTTTTAACCAAGAAAATTAGTTTTTACCAAGAATGACAAATTATTAACAAAATGCAGCAATTTTCAACCAAATTGATGAATTATTAATTAAAACAACATTTTTTAAACAAATAATAGGACTTTGAAGTAAGAAAGATAGATTTTCTCTCTAATAGCTCAACAGAAAAGCACCCAAATAGCAATCGGAGGTTGTGTTATTCGATTCCCAGTGGAGCCAAGAGAATAGATCTTTTTTCATAACAAACTTAATTTTAATATTTAAAATCTTATTTTGCATCTACTCTGAAGTTACGCTAAGTATGTTGTGTTATCTAAAGAGATAACTTGATTAATATTGTTTATTTTTATTTTAACAGATTGTGAAATAATATCTAAAATGATTAATGGTAACTATCTCTGATGATAATACAGATTCCTTTAAAATTACTCCTACCATAAATATCACACCTGGCTTAAGAAAGCGCGTGTTTCTAAAAAAATAATCTGAACTTCTGTGGTACGATTCCCAGTGGAGCGAAGAGAGTAGATCTTTTTTCATGACAAACCTAATTTTAAAATTTAAAATGTTATTTTCCATCTAGTCTGAAATAACGTTAAGTATGTTGCGTTATCTCTTTAGATAACTTGATCGATAGTGTTTATTTATACTTTCACGGATTCTGAAATGATATCTTCAATGATTAATGGTAAATAACTCTGATGATAAAACAGGTTCCTTTCAAATTTTCGGGTGGACTTCCGAATAGCACCCACCGACGATTTTCTTGAAACTACGTATACTTACGTATTTTGATGCGCTGAT
>JAAAKG020132257.1:0-14564 GCA_010014905.2 Druon quercuslanigerum | reverse complement strand
ACTCAGTGCGATTTTTTTTCACTGAGATAGAGCTACTTTTTCCCAAGTGTCAGGACTTTCTGTCCCGATATTAGTTTACTGCAACACTCGTTTATTGCAAGTCTCGTTCATTCCAAGCCAATATACTCGTCTATCGCAACTTCCCCAACTCCTATCACTGATGGTCGCATGTTCCGAAGGAGTTGCAATAAACTAGGTCCTGTACTTTTTTCTTTTTACGAGAATTTACTATTTTATTTTTTATATTTACTCGGATATTCTATTATCTTGAATATTCTAAAAAAATTCAGATGGCCACTGAAAGATTGAATAAAACAAATCAAATTCCTTCAATTTGATCATTCGGCGGAGAAAAAGTAAGGATAAGAAAAATCCGCTACAATAGGGTTTAATTCTATTTCAATAATATTGATAAATTTCGATATTCGGTTTTATGATCATTCACATATGAGACGTTGTCTCACAAAATATACTTTTTCACAGTATAAGAACTATTCATTAACACTTGATCATTCCTGTTGATCTAACTGGAATAATGCGAAAAATTAACTGGGTTTTAAAGCAAATGTTCTGTAGTATTTTTTTTATAAGTTCTAATATTAAAAATGAGTTTTATAATCAGCATTTGCACCACCCACTTGATATTATTGCATTGAAAAATGTGTTTTTGACATGGCTATGAAAACTTTTACCGCTGAAAAATTATAATTTGTTAATCAATTAAAGTGATTTCACTATTATTTCACTGATTCCTTCGATTCGTAAACTCTAGGTTTTAAAACAGTCTACTGATTAATTCTCTTAATTTTAATCAAAAATATATTTTACGTATTTTTATGGCAAATCTTATTCTTCAAGAAGTAAATAAATTGTAAACGCTAAAAACAAAACAACTTTTAAATAAATAAGCAAGCCCATTAATTTTACCAACATAACCAAATAAAGTTATTAAAATTTGTTGTCTATAATAATTAGTAGAAAAGTCTGTCATAGTTCATGTTAAATACGACACCGTTTAAAGCTTGTACAATTACAGTCGAACTTCAATTGAAGCTCATGATGATGAGCCATTTCCGGTGGATTTTCCTGAGTATTAAAAAAAAAATTTTCTAATACAATGACAAGGGTAAACTAAATATCTAAAGGAAATGAGGAAGAAATTTTAATGTTACATGTTAAAATCAATGTTTTTCCCTCTGATGAATTTGAGCAATTTGCGAACCGTTGATCATCTAGTTTAAAATTAGAGCTTTCTCTTGAATGATCGTTCCGGATGCTGGATCACCTCTATCTCTCGGTTGCTTAATCCATTCGAATACAGCAACATCCAAAAGCACATAACAATTTTGCAACTATGCATGCATAAGCGAAACACCTTGCAAAACACTCGTCAACAGTTGACAGTTTGAGATTACAAAACGCTGCAGTAGGACTCGGATGCCTGAAGTCGATCGAATCTCTTTCTACCAAGTCAGATAGACGGAGAGGTGCGAATAAATTCAAAACGATTTTTCTTAGATCTCTCTTGTTTTTGCAAAAGGTGGACAGAAAGGATCCGATCGTGTTTTTCAAGCATCGGAGGCCCGCTGCTGGCCTATGACAGCGAGCTCGCTATTTTGCTTTTTGGCTACGCTAACACGTGTGCTTCCCGCTTGAGGGTGAACTGACGCAACATCGTAACGCAGTTATCCAAATAGGCCGTTAAAGTGCAGCACTTTATCGCTGCGCTCCTGTTTTTTGCGCTCTTGACTGACTACGGATAATCTCCCCTTTCAGCCCCACGGCTCCTCTCATCCAAAACCGCGGCATGACATCAAATCTCAGAAGGCTCCAATCAAGGTGGTTGAAATTGAAGTTCGACTGTATTATTAGATGAAAAATGTTTTTGAATAACAGTTTTGGATTCTTGTTTAATGAATTTATACAAAATGTCCTTCGACCAAAAGAGTAGAGTAGAGTGGGGCGAAAGAGTCTTCGTCTACCATTTGCGAACAGTGACGTTCAGCAACTGGCCATATAATTTTTAAGATCGCTACTACAGTGCGAGCAAATGTCAATATGAATGAATATATCATCCAACTTCACACATCCTCTTAAGCATCGTTTATGTAAAAGGGCATTTTCTCAAAAAAATGTCTACAATTTTATTTCCCCGTAGTGTTTTAGATTTTTGGTAAAAAAAAGTTGCTGGTAAATATTGTCCGAATCCAATATTGTTCTGAGCAAGAAATGTTCACTTATTTCCATAGTCATGCACCTAACTTAGAATGGTTTAGCAAAATATAAGAAAATAGGTTATGGGGCGAAAAGGCCAACTACCCGTTGGGGCGAAAGAGCCACCTTCTCTTTATGTTTCTTTTACAGTTTTCTAGCAATATGATGAGCAAATATAAGCACCAAAACAAAGAACACAGTGAGTAGATAATTCGAAGAGCACATGGGACTTGATGAACGCTTTTCGGGCTATGAAGAACATGCAAAAAGAGAAGAACACATCAGATAAAGAGAAGAAATCTTCAAAAATGTTTACCATCAGAGTCGAACAGGCAAAATAAGACGACTCAGAGGCTGGACAAAATCGCATTAGGCGTACTAAACTAAATGTTGGAACCATTCGACGATATTATTACTCCAGGCACTGATTCTGATTAATAAGGGTTAAATGTCAAATTACGAATTCTTTCTATAAACATTTGATTTTCGTGAAAAAAAATTTGCATTTTTTTCAAAATTCTATAATTCTAGTGCTAAGCATTGTAAAAAAACAGTTTCTACAAGACATTTTTAGTAAACAAAGTGAATTTTGCAACGGTACATTATTTATCTATATACGTTTCAATTTATGAGTTTGACAAGAGTCAGTAGTCAAAAATGGCCATTTCGACCCACTCTACTCTACAATCTGAATAAAATGTCAACGTGTTAAAAAACAATAAAATAAAATATAAAAAGGATGGCACTAATATCTTTAAAATGAATGCTCCAACTTTAATTTCGTATGTAATACTTTCCCCACCTGTTCATCATTTATCAATATCATGATTTTATAAGTTTTTCTATTGACCTCGTACTGGTTAACCCTATTTCAAGAAATAAAATAGAATAGATAATTTTAATTCTTGCATACAAAAAATTTACGTAATACATCAAAATAAAAGATTGCTAAACAATCTCACTTCAACCTAATGACTTAAATCTGGAGGCAGTTTTCGGATATTATCTGCGACCTGCATGCATACAATTTAAATAAATCAGCGTTCGTTTGTGCAAGACTTTTTTTTCTTATAAAATAAGAAACCTAGATTTATACATATCTTATGTAAATACTCCTTCCTTTCACTTCCACCATGATAGTGAACAAAGGAGCTTGCAACATTGCGTTAATAAAAAATTATCGTTCACTAATGTGAATTGTTTAAATTCACATTAGCTGTTTAATTTTTTAATATCAGATTTGTTAATCACAATAAACCTTTCAAGAAACCCCACATTTCAACCCCTTTTTAAGTTAGTTGTTCAAGATCAGTTTGTTAAGATTAGAGTTGGTAAAATTCCCGTTCCCTTCGATGTTCAAATAATCAGTGTTAGATTATTTTGCGAAGGTTTATTCTTACTCTATAATATCTGGAATAATAATTAAAACACAATTAGGTCAAAATCTTTCTTAAAATTTTTAATTTTTTTTTACTGTATTAGGTAAGATTTTTTATTTCCGTTCTAGAGAAACATATGAAGGCGTCCGAATGAAAAAGGTCCTTATGGCCTGTTCTACTTTCAGATATATTCGCGTTGTTGAGGTCAAAATTATTATTTTTGGGTTTGAGTGGGGTTTGAGTGGGGTTTGATACTGCGACCTATAGTAAATTAATTAGGAGTATACTTATATCCAGATTGTAACCGGAAGCAGGTATAGTTTATGTTCGAAGAAAAAATATAACATGGGTGCTTATGGCATTCGCCAAGTTTAAATTCATTTTTCTATAAAAACGGTTTTTCGAAGTTCCAACTTAAAAAATGCCCCCGATGACTTTTTTTTAACTTAAAAGGCTCATTTGGGGCCTAAAATGCCGGATATTTATCCGGTTATATCCCCCAATACATAACTCCACACCGGCTATAAGGGCCCTTTTCATGCGGACGCGCATATATATCCTGGTTTTTCTAAAAATGTCGAACATTAACAATTATTTACTTACGCAAGCAAATTATGAAAGTAAATAAAACTATTTGCAAAATGTTTTTTTTAATTTTCAGAAATCAAAATGGTATGCATTATATACTTATAAATTTAAGCGTTTGAAATGTAATGAAATGCAGTTAAAAAATTTTTTTAAATGGACCAATTTTATAATGATTTTATATTTTAATATGAGATTTTAAACGAGAATGCAATATCAAACGATTTGAAATTGTATACAGTCAGAACCGAAACATTTTTATATCAAGTTTTCAAAGCTAAAGAATTTCAAGTCTGATTCATTTAAAGTGACTCATGTTTTCAAGTGATTCATTTAAAGAATATTTAAATTTTGTTATTTAAGCAGTAAAAATAAATAAGGCACATTTAAATTGTAAGCCCTGAATAAGGAACAATTTAAAAAGTAAGCATTTATGAATGGATCATTTTAAACTAACATTCTTTCAAAATTGAAGAATTTAAAATAATTGCAAACCTACCAAATTTCTACTATTTTTAGTTTTTACTTTTCTCTATTAAGGAGAAAAAAAATCCCCTAAAATACACAATCTACAATAAAGAACATTTAGATTTGAAACAATATTAAATATTGTTTTCGATTTTCGCGTCCATAATGCTGTATTATTTTATTGTGCTACTACTCTTTAGATTTATTTGATAAACTTTTAATTAGGTAAAGTAATTTCAATAAAAATAACCAAAACTTTTGGTCAAGTTACAAATTCACAGTTGATGTTGCGTGATTTTCCGAAAGAGATTTTCCTAACTTTCTAACTTTCCTTTATAGAGTTTCTATTTCGAGATATTTATTGCATTGTATTGTATATTTTATTGCATAACACTTTAAAGCTTATTTAAATTCATTCGTCAGATGGTGTATCACAGTGCTTCGGATCACAGCACTGAGAAAAATGGATTATACCTGGTAATAAAAATAAATTACGCGATATAATCTTGGAACAATTAAAGTCATTTCTGATACTAGATATATATTGCAAGATTGTTAACGTTTTAATCCAGTTTTAATATTCTATAATCCAGATACTAAACTCCATAAACCAAGATACATGAGCCTTATCTAGCTTAAGATCATACGCACTAACATTATTCCGATTACTAAGCATAATCCACTGGTTCTAACATCCAGTTCGTACAATAAATTTAGTAGTGAATACACATATGCTTTTGAATCAAATTTTACTTATATTTTCAAATTAAGAAGATTAAATTGAGAATAAATCAAAGTTTAAATTCCTCTTTATCGACAGAAATATAACTCTACTATTTTATAAATAAAACGCATTGCTTAAATAATTTGTATCTAGATTATTGATTCAAAAGAAACAATTTATTATTTTAAAAATGTAAGAAGTGATACCCTGAAGATATTGAGAATTTTGCTACAATTCTTACAAAAACATGAAATTTAGTGTGGAAGTTCCTTTTGTTACTAGAAAACTTTTTAGGCGGATTACCCACATTTTGAAATTTTTTTTTAAATATGGACATTTTTTCGTTCAAAATGCTTCATTCTGGCAACGAAATAACAAATCCTAAAAAAGTTAATACAGGAAAGTTTTTCTTAATCAAAAGATATACCAAAAATTCCCCTACCAATTTACGTTTATTTTCGCCGTTTCTGAAATATATTCACACAATGCAAATCTATGCATTTTTCCCCAAGAATTACTATTTCTGCTTTTTGTCTTTTACAGGATGGCCACAAGATTGAATTATCCGATTTCCCTGACTTCTTCCTGACATTTAGATCAATTTCCCTGATAGGAAACTATTTCAAAAGCGAATAAGGTTTCAATAATGTGTCAAGCAAAATAGTGAAACATGCTAGAAAAATGCGCTTTACATGGCAGTATGGATTAAATAAGTTAAGGACAACTATCAATAAATAAATACCTACAAATAAAAAAGTAAGAATTGAATTCTATTTTTAAAGAACGTACATTGATAAAAAATTTATATTTATATTATGATGTGTTTCCAAAATAATATTAAAACATCAATTTCTATTTTCCCGGCCAGATACTTCATTTCCCTGACAAACTTGTTTTCCCTGACATGTGGCAACTCTGCTTTAACTACGTGTAAACGTTTTTACGATTCTTCAGCAACAATATCATTATACATTAGGGTGACCCAAAAATGCATTGGAATTTTTTTGTACAATTCTTTTGCATATTCCTCAGAAATTTGATCAAGTTCACACAAAAATAAATCAATGTTTGTTTTACTAAAAAAAAGTGATATTTAGAGTTGGCGCAAGCGCCATAAAGTTTAACACGTATTTCCCATAAGAAAAAAAGAAGTTTTGTAAATTTTATTCAAAATTTTCAATATTAAATGAATTGAGTTGAAACTAAACATTTCTCTTCACAATTAGCTATAGAACACTAGTAAAATATTGCCTAATGCAAGATAACAAAAATAGTCGTTTAAACGACTTATAATTGTCTAGAACTATCTTCTCTTGTACAAATGCTAGAAAGTTTAGGTTTTCTTTTGAAATGTTAAACTTTGCTTTGGCTTTTAAGTTATGAACAAATAGTAAAAAATGTAAGAGAATTATATATTAAACAATCTCTTTCTTTTTTGTGGACGTTTTTCCGAAATAAAACAGATATTTGAAATATTCTTCAAATTTTCTATCTCGATCATATTAAATGTAAACTTCCCTTGAAATAGTTTCTGAGCGCCTTTATGCTGAAATTAATATTAATAATAATCGCTCGGGGATTATATTGACCCTCAATTGTTTAATACTTTTCGGTACACAATGTTGACCCTCATCAGTGAGTTTTATTAAATCTGTGAAAAGTACATGATATCTTGTAGGTACGCAGTTTTACATTTGTAAGCATTATTCTTTGCTTAATATCTCAGATGTGAAATTATAAAATTACTTAATTTAAAATTTAAATTTGATTTAATTTTATAATTAACTATTGATAAATCTTGCAGTAATCCTAAAACATTGTTTTATTTTAGCGAAGTATATTTAATGAGAAAGCAATATCAATGTAGTCGAGAAAAAATTTTTTACGCGTCATTACACCACACATTTGGTACACATTCTTATAAGGTTAGTAATAACATTATTACACTGCTTCTGATTAATTTAAATACATTGTTTCAACAGGCATCAAATTTTGATACATATATATGAAGCTTTAATTCAAAATCAGATTTTTCCGTACAGAAATTTTTTTAATGATAATAAATGAATAAATAAAATTAAAATATTATAAAAAAAATTTTCATTAAAAAAAATAGTTTTTTTTAATATTTCTTTAATAAAGAAAGTTTTTTGTCAGTTTAGTAACTTTAAAACAGCGATATTTATAACTTAGCTGCATCTGTCGCAAATGTCAATATTTTTTACCAAATGACGTCACAATTCAATGGTTGAAGAATAACTTGCACTTTGAAGAATACTTTTAAATTATTGCCAACTACAAAATTTTTGATAATCTAACATTATTTACCTGCCATAAAAAATTGGGTTGAATTTTATTTTTCGTATAAACAGATAAATTTTAAAAATAACAAAAAACAAATTTAATAAAAATTAAATTAAATTACATGTGCGTAACCGGGAAAAAATTTTGTAAGGAGTTTTTTCATTCCAACGTTCTTCTATATAAAATAAAAAATTGGCGACACAAAAAAAATTTCTCGACTACATTGATATTGCTTTCTCACTAAATGTACTTCGCTAAAATAAAACTATATTTTTGGATTACTGCAAGATTTATAAATAGTTATTAATAAAAATAAATCAAATTTAAATTTAATATTAAGTAATTTTATAAATTCACACCTGAGATATTAATCAAAAAATAATGCTCCAAATGTAAAAAAGCGTACCTACAAGATATCATGTACTTTTCACAGATTTAATAAATCTCACTGATGAGGGCCACCATTGTGTGCCGAAACGTTTGAAACAACTTAATCAGTTTCAATTCACCTGACCCTAAAGCCAACAACTTACATCAACAATTTCTAAAAAAATTATTATTAATATTTATTATTAGTTCGTAACTAAAAAGTGAAAAAACTAATATTGAATATTCTGAAGAAAAATTGTAAACCCGTATTTTTTCCTTATTTATCATTGTTTTTAAAACAAAGAAGGATATTTTTTCGTAGATTCGAACCAATTTCTGGGCGATATACATGAAAAGGGACCACCCTAATGTACACAGACAATTGAACCACTTTACTTTTATAAATTTTCAAAAAACGTTTTTACTAAAAACAATTCTTTCACGAAATATTTAAAAGTGCTAAATGAACTTTTATTGTATCTTTTAAAGAACAACTTTGCTGTGTTCACTATGTTCATATATCGCGTATTGTTTGAAAAAAATTACAATTTTCGATTTCCATAAAAATCGCCATCATTCAGCTAAATTTCAACACTTTTTTTACATCGCCGGACAGATTTCAAGAGCGTGAAATTTCTCACTATGAGTATAAATGTCAGACATATCGTTTTTTTATTTTGAAAAAATTATTGGCTCCCGTTTTAAACAGTTTTTATTATATCATCAGGAACCTTCATATCAAATTGCATGCTTTCGTAAGAATTAGAGCAACATTTAAGTATCCTACTTGGACTGTGTAAAAATGCCTATAAATTAACAGCTTGTGACGTTGCGCGAACGGGCATACAGCCGACTATATTCCCAACATTTAGGAAAACAACGAACCCTCTACGTTTTAAAATAAGCCCTCCGGCCACTTTAGTTTCCCATAACTAGCTATCAACATGTCATCTACATGTACTTTTATATGCTATCTTCCCGTCTTCAGTGAATCCTTAGCTACCAGAAAATCGCAAATTTCTAAGAAATGTTGTCAATAGAATTATGTATTTTAAATGTTCTCGATAAGATTACCTCTTTCGTTAGGCACTGCTTCTTGGGTTCAAGAAGAACTCTGGTTGCAGAGCTGCCTTCAGTGAAAAGGTGCATCCTGAGGCCACGAGTTCGAGTCTTGTCTCTGACAACTTCTGCCTTTTCCAGGTATAAGTTATTGTGATAACAAGCCTGAAAAGAAACTCGGGATTGAGTGACCATCAAGATTTCCTTACGACTGAATCAGAAATCAAATGCTGAGGGAATAATTACAAGTGGCAATGGCGGTGGTGGTGTTTTTAGGTGCTCTTCACTTCCTGTGCCTCCCGCAGGCATATTTCCCATGTAAATGGCAGTCTTAGCTACTAAAGGAGACGTTCCATTTGGAAATTGCAAAGAGCCCAAACCGTGCGCATAGCCCGGCTGGAACTTCGAGTCCATTGGAAAGTAGAAGGATAAACCTCGGAAGTTCAGCATGAAGACCTCAAATCAAAGCACACATTTCAATTATTAATTAATTACATTATTCCACTAAAAAATAGGCAATTAATATTATATTTAGAAATGAATTAAAAGAGTTAGGTACATTTTAATACAAATTTACCTGCTTATCACTGTCATAGACACCAGGATGAGTTGCTCCAAATGAATGTTCGATTTGTTCAATGGATGGCAATACTTCTGGAGAGTTGAAGGGCAAACAACAGTACTTAAGTTTAACTAATTTCATATTATAGATTTCAATAATCTTGAGCCTCTGCACAACGGGATCGAAGATGAGCCGCACACCATCGTGAGGCAAATTTATTACTAGGTCTACTTCTAGCGGATTCTGGAAAATGAACATCAAATTATTACTACCAGTCAGCATATGTATTAAATAAGTATTGTTGAATTATTATTGAATAATTGAGAAGTAAGCGAAACAAATCATGACAAATCTACTTGAGTTAATTTCTCGATATTAGGATATATTGCATTTTGGAATCCATCGATCGAAATGACAATTGAAATGGGCTATTAGAATCAGTCTGACTGTCAAATATATATATTTCAAAGCAGTTTTTTAATTCAATACTGTCTTGAAGTTATTCTCTAAATTTAAATGAATTAACCTATTTTTGAATCAGTAAAGGCATACTTCACTGATTATTCCTATCATTAATAAATTTACAATTTCTTGTTTACACAAGAAATCAGAAGATCATTTTATACATAATTGCTAAATTTTTATTTTAAAAAAATTAGGATTTTGTGAAATTACACATAATTAAAGAAATATTTTGAAGTATTTCTGAAATCTAAAACGTGCTTATATATTTAACAAGTTTTACCTATTTATATGATGAAACTGCAATGCGAAATTAATTTTTTTTTTAATTTATTTTATTTTACGGATAGGCGTTGATATGTGAAAGAAATTTTTTTCGCCAACTTAAGTTTGATAATCGAATGGCAGTATTTTCAAACATGCAGTCATAATAAATATCTAAATTTTGTCAACAAATAGATTTATCACGCCTTGTTCATTTACTCCTAAATTACAACATTCGAGCGTCAAATTAAAGAATCAATGAGGGATGATTAACTGAAATTGCATAAAATTTGTCTTTTCTACACCTTTTACTCTTCCTCTTATTCGGAGTCATCATGAAATCAGGTGAACTCAGTGTCAAATGATTTCAGAGTGAATTCCCATGCTCATTCGTAATCAATAAGTTTGTAATTTTATTGATTGAATCAGGTTGTGACTGTAATTTTTATTATTGGATTCTTTGCATTAAGCGAACGTTAGTGAATAGTTTCTTATCTCTGTTTGTAAAATGTTGTTCTTTAGATGAACTTTTTATGTCTACTATAGCTCCCTGACAAAAACAGATAGCCTCTCCGATATTTCTTAATCATTATTATTATTATTACATCAGCGATTAGTGCAAATCATTTGTTTCTTTGGTCATGCACCTACATAAATTTTTGCAAAGGAAGACTCTCAAAAGTAAAAGCACATTAAAAATTAAGAATAATGTTATTCAGAAAAATATTTATTTAATATTTTAAGAAAAACACCTTCACATAGAAGTCTTTAATTAAAATATTTTTTTCAGAAAATTATTCCTGTGAGTTTTCTTAATTATTAAAATATTGATTTAAAAACATATTTCACTTTCAATAAAAGTAGGGTCGAATGACCTTGAAAAGTATATAATGTACAAAATGTAATGTGCAATCCCACTACGAATGATTGAATATAAAATGCCAGTCATTCCTACAGTAAAATTACAAAAGTATAATGTAACATAAATCGGACGTATAATATCACTCGCAGATAACCTGCTATTTTTCATCAAAATTAACGATATTTTAGTCAAGCGTTTTCATTTTATACTTTGTACTACTTTACACTATAGTGCAATTTTACACTAGAAATGACACATTATTTTATTTAGAATCATTTAGAGTACAATTTTACATTTCTCTTGTTAAATTTAAGGATTTCTTAGAAATTCCTTTACGAATCAATAGAAATGCATGCGAAATCTGTAAAATTCTAGCGTCTTTTAACAGACAAAAGTTTCCAAGACGGAACGGAAATTTATCTGGGATATTTTAGTGTATTTTTATTGAGATATTTTAAAAGTCATAAAATTCACGATGCTGATAATTTTACCTGGATCTATAAAAAATAAATATTTGTACAAACCTAACAAAAATGCATTTCTCATTGATTTTTAAAAATCTAAATTCATTAAGAGTATTATTTTTTATATTTGTAAAGATAATTATAAAACAATTATATGATAAATTATCTTCAAAATGTTTTAGCACCCCATTCGTGTACCAGGAAGGAGATCAGATAAAAATAATTATTGAAATTATCAAAAACTTAAAATTATTAGAACAGGAATTTTCAAATTGGAATGACACTTTAATATTTTTGTAGATACTAGAACACATAATCACTAGATTTAACTCCAAACGCACAAAATAATTTAAAAAGATATTTTTCTAAAAGCCGATTTTTAAAACATCATCATTGAATTATCTTTAATAATTATATTAATCATTAGGACAAAGATTAGAACATATCTAATTTGGGAAAAAGAACTAAAAACTATTGTTTAAATCGGGGAAATCTCAAATACGGCCTTTTCATATTTATCCCTTTTAGCTCAATAAAACTAATTGTACTTTTCAACTTTAATTGCAGAAAACAAAAGAATCGCACACTCGCTATTTGTAAATAGTTGCAAATGGGAGAATCTGATTGAATTAAAAAAAAAATAAACATCTGCCATTAGCGTAAAATAATGTATGCACATTGATTTAAATAAATTATACCTAATAAACAGTTTAAACACTTTACTTTTTTTATTGAGAAGCGAAAAAAATTAACATTTAATTAGTCTCTCATTCAGGCAAATTGACCAGAAGAAAAAATTAATTGCAACCTGAAAATCATGAGTGACGAAACGTCAATAAACTATACTATGTCACACTACACACTATATTAAAATTGCAAATTCGATTAAAAGTGACGTTAAAATAGCACTTACGGTATCACTATACAGGACTTGAACTCCTCTAATAATGCCCACTTGCGACTGTATGATAGATACAGACTGGGAGAAATGCATTCCTGAAATTGGAAAGAAACAATGGAGAATGGCCATTTCAATTTTCAAGCTATAGCTTACGTTCTATCTACACGTATCAGCTGACAAATTTGAATATAAAAAAGTAAAAAAGAGATACGTCATAATGAATCTGACAAAGTAAGAATGCTTGTCAACACCATTGGTGGAAAGGGTTTTATTACCAATCTGTTAGTGAGTTTGAAGAAGGCCAAAGAAAACAATGGAATGCCTTATTCAAAATTTAGAAAAAAAATTTTTAAACTATTAGTATTGTTGAGTCAGGATATTAACGTTATTGGGAAAACCACTTTAATTACATAATGCGTATAAACGCAAAAGTTTACACGCCGCCCCTGGCTGGTAGCCTTTGTTTACATGCGATTGTGATTGTCAAAATAAACGCGTATCCAAAATTGAAGGAAAACGAAGGCATTCAACGGACTCTTTAAGTGGCGTCATCTTACAATTTTGGGACGTTACTTAATTGATAAAAAGTGGTTGATATTAGATTTTAATAAAGAAATGTTTTGCTTTTTGGAAATTTAGGCGTAATATGATAGCAAAAGAGTAGGTGATACACATTGAAGATGATGTTTCGTCACTTGCCTAAAATAAATTCCCACTGCTCGCAGCCGAGGGATCTTTCGGGCACCACCTCGAGCTCCAGCATTCTTTAATCCGTTCGCTTTTCCTATTCGGAAAAACTTCACAGTCACTCGCGACGCGGCCTCGATTTTCACGAGAACTGCGTTGTTTCTTTGTCTACCCTACGACGTACACGACCAGCAATCAGAAGGCGGCCATATTGCTTTTTCCGCCAGTCACTACCAATGCTACGGCTGGCGAACTGTCACCGAACAGCTGATGCTCTTGCTAGTGCCCCGTGCTCAGGATCGTACTCAGCCATGCACGAACCCCGTCAGATTTTAGACAGTAACGTACTACTTATTAAAACAAAATATTTCTTCAATTTCTTTTCAAACTTTCTTCTGGGTTTTGTGGTTGCTTCTGAACCAATCTACTACGATTATTATATTTTTTAAGTCGAAAATCTTTGGAAAATTGCTCTACGTAACATACAGGGTGTCCCATCAGAATCATATAACTGTATAAAAAAAATACATGATCCGTTGTAGGTCGCCGGCAGAAGTGATCACGTTATATGACACTGCCATTAAACACTGCTAATATTGTCAGTGCCTCAGAGTAAGTGTGAAGTGATGGATGGAGAGAAAAAGCGAGAGAGAGTCGAGAGGGTGAGAAATGGAAGAAACGAAGGAGAGCTAGAGAAAAGGAGGCGTCACCTAGTTTAGCGTTACCTTCGAAGTGTCACCCAGTTTAGCGAGTTCACACTGTCCCATAAGAACTTCTCACTTCAATAAAAGAAAATCCAAAATTCCGTTTCCAAAATTCACTTGAAGTTTTAGTTTTTCAGTTATAAAATATTGAGTTTTTGTTTTAATCGTAAAAAATAGCATCGAGAATTAAAAATTAAATTTTTAAATAAAAAAATGTTTTTTTTTCCGTAGGAAGCGCACTTTTTTAGTCTGTTTCAATATCAATGCGCATTACATTTTTCAGGGAACTTGATATTAAACTTAATGCACAATAAAGAAGTAGTAAATTAATAATGGTAAATAAACTTTGTACTTTATTTTACAATATTTGAGAAATATATATAATATACGTGATGAGAATGTGTTCGTTAAAGCCGAAGGAGCTTTAACAAAAGAGAATTCAGAATCACCAAATTACAGTTGTCGATGCTTTGACTTTTTTATTATTATTATTACACCATTAAGCCGTTTCCCTTTCGGGGTAGGCGTGACTCACTCGGTAGAGAGGGGAGTAGTG
>JAAAKG020132256.1:0-14564 GCA_010014905.2 Druon quercuslanigerum | reverse complement strand
TAACTATACCTCTCCCAGCGCTCGAACGCTAAGTATAGAGTCGTCACGGTTTACGTTCTATAATATAAGAAATATTTGAAATTATGTTCTCAAAATTTGGTGACATATTCTTAAAGGATTATACTAACATTTTATGAACAAAAAAAAAACAAAAAATTTTAAAATTTTACAGGTATTTCCCCCCTTAATGAGCAGAATTTCCTGAAAATAAAATCAAGAATCCAACGACTAAATTTGGACAATAAGCATAAAATGTTCTCATTCCAATCTGATACCCAAGAATGTTGTGATGGTCAAAAGGCAAACCAATTGAGACTCCGGATTCTATAACCACGCATCAAATTTGCCTAGCCGCTTCAGGTCGCTCGAGTTGGCCCCTGGTGACTTGAAAATCAGTTTTCGAAAATTTAACTTTTTAAAACATCTCTTTGTAGAAAATTTCATGGCTCATCTTTTTTCTTTCGACAAAAAAGTTGTATCTTTTACCGTTTCTGTAAAAAATCATAAAAACTTAATTTTTCAAACCAGTAAATTTACTAAATATTTTCACTTCAACTCGCTCCGAAAGACAAAGTTCTTTATATTTTAGGATACAAATTTAATACACTGTCCTTCAAACTGTTCTTAAGATAATGTGCATTTAAAATTTATTTATTTAGTCAAATAAAAAAGTTATACATTTTTTTGGCAATCAGTATCAAAATAACGTTAGACAATTTTCAAACGCTTCGTTTATCGAGGGAATTTTGAATAAGCCCAAATTTCTAGCAATAAGAATGCTCAGTAGGATATAATTAAGTTTTCTGAAAGGTTTTACCTCAATTGAATTCGTTGTTAACAAAATAGGAGCATTTTAATAGCATTGATCGAGTGCGTGATAGGTGACAATTGCGGAGTCTCGACCTGCTCGACCAGAGCCCTCGCCTCTGAACTGGAGTTATTTTAGTCTATTTATTTGTTTACACTATCAAGTTAAAATTTGAACATCAAACCACAAGCAATTATTTTGTTGTTAGGGTAAAATCATTAACTATTTATATCTTACATTATATATACGTATTTAAAAAATGATTACAAACATTCAGAAAAGTATATCTCACAACGCAAATTTTAAAACAAAATAATAATTTTTTAAACGAAAAAATCCATTTTTTACTAAAAGAGATGAGTTTTTAACTAAAATTATGAATTTTCAACAAAAAAGTTTAATTATCTGCCGATCACTTATTTTTTTCATGAAAAGTTCGTAGAACTTCATTTTACTGGTTGTTATTCCACCTAAACTTGTTAGTAATAATACTACTAATGAGATAAAAATGATTTAGAACATATTAAACACATTTTGTAAAAACCACATGAACAGAGTTTGTAGACAATCTTATTAGGAACATAATAAACCGATACAGTATTCTAGAGATTAAATAAACATTATGGATAATTTCTGAAGATAAAATAAAACAGAAAACTTATATCAACTATTTCCAAATAAATAATTACGTCTTAAACTATTCTTTGTACAGTAAATTTATATTTCGTTTCCAAAATTTGTTAGACTGAGCAATGTGGCTACCTTTTTTGATTATATAAATCTTGTTTTTCAAATTTATACTGAAAACATCCTTAATATTTTAAATTTATTACTAAATAAAAAAAATCCTGTTTCCTTTATTTCCTCTAGCTTACAGTAGTATGCATATAAAATATGCCCTAAATTTTACTTATGCAAATTTTTATGAAATGAAAATAATAATAATAATATATTAATAAAAAATAATAATAATATAAAAATAATGTACAAAGTTAATTAATTTATTTTTTATTTACTTTCATGAGTATTGAAATTTTTATCTTTTTAAAGGAAGTTTACGTACAAATAACTTGTGTTTCTTTACCTTGCTAATATTATTAGCCCTATTTTCTTTGTTTTTATTTATTTTTTTACCTCCAGTTAGAGTTTCTAGCAAACTCAACACATACTTTTTCAGTTATTCATTTTCAATATTTATAGATTTATTTTCTTAGGAACCAGATACAATGTTATCTAAATTTTAAAAGATGCGTAATACTTTCCTAGCTAATCTTAAAAATGAATGAAAGATTTCCTTGCTTTTTTTACATTATGTTTCTAATGTACACCTATTTCACCAAAATTTTTTTATTCTAACGGGCTAAATAGCGCGGTGCAACCGGGCTCCCAATTTATCGCCCCTCACGTGCTCGGTCAATGCTATTTGAATGATCCTATTTTGTTAACGAATAATTCAATTAGGGTAAAACTTTCCAGAAAACTTAATTATATCCTACTAAGCATTCTTATTGTCGAAAGCTTGGGCTTACTCAAAATTCCCTCGATAAACGAAGCGTTTGAAAATTGTCTAACGATATTTTGACACTGATTGCCAAACAAATTTATAACTTTTTTATTTGACTAAATAAATAAATTTTAAATTGCACATTACCTTAAGAACAGTTTAAAGGACAGTGTATTACATTTTTATCTTAAAATATAAAGAACTTTGTCTTTCGGAATGATTTGAAGTGAAAATATTTAGTAAATTTGCTGGTCTGAAAAATTAAGTTTTTTTGATTTTTTACAGAAACGGTAAAAGATACAACTTGTTTGTCGAAAGAAACAAGATGCGCCATTAAATTTTCTACAAAGTGATTTTTTAAAGACTTAAATTTTCTAAAACTGATTTTCAAGTCATCAGGGGCCAACTCGAGCGGCCTGCAGCGGCTAGGCAACTTGTATGCGTGGTTAAAGACTCCGGAGTCACAATTGTAAATAAACCTGTAATAGAAATAACCTCCAATCCAAGTCAGCCTAATTAAAATTCAAGAATCCTAAATGAGATTAAAATCAAATTTAAAATACTAATTAACGTCCAATAATCAAGTTGATGAGCAGAATTTCCTGGAAATAAAATCAAGAATCCAAAGACTGAATTTGGACAATCAGCATAAAATGTTTCCATTCTAATCTGAAAAAATCAAAAATCCTCTTCTTCCCTAAAAAAGAAAAAAAAATAGTTTCCCCCGTTGGAAAAAAACAGAAAAGAGGAAAGAAAAAATCAGAAGGCAACCCTCCAAATCCCCTACCCTCTCTCTTTTTTTAAAAAACTCTCATCCATAAATAATTTTTTTTTGTCTTTCTTTCGTCTTTTTTTATATATGTATGAGTGCCGAAACGTTGGTGATTACATTTAAAAATGTTTTTGTGGTTTGTTAAAAACAAAAAATTAAAAAAAAACACGAAAGAAAGAAAAAAACTGTCTATAAACTATATACAACTTTTTTACCTGGCGCCGTTTTAGAGAAAAGTGAAATTTTCAATCGTTAAAAATAACAAAATCATTTTTCGCAAAATCGCGTGATACGATTTTTTGCTGTGATCCAGATAAGCAAGGGAAGAAGATAGAAAAAGAAAGGCTCAAATTGCAGACAAAACAGAAAGCCAAAGAAACTAAGTTATGTATACATAAAAACTTAAGAAAAAAACATTTAGCTCACAAGCGTAAGAATTATTAGTTTTAAACGATTACTCAAGTCGTTTATGAGGAAAATTGGAATCTTCTAATGTTAATTTGTAATATTGAGTTGTGAAAGTTGTTTTAAAATAATAAATGTTTTCAATAGTTTGTATTGTTTTCTTTGTATCTAAAATTAATTCACCTTATGCTAACACATCTTAAATCACACATTATAATTGCTCATCTTTTAAATTATTGTTATCGTTAAAACTGGTGCAAACTGTGGCAAAACTAGCATATAAGTAGCGAAAACTGTAGAAATTCAAGTGTTTTCAATTTCCTCATTTTTTCAGTTGGTAATGCATTTTTTTAATGATGGGCGGCTACAATTCAAGAACGACGACCTTTAAGAAATATATTAAACCAGATACTTTTATTTTAAACGTAATGTTAACTAGTTATGAATATTTAAAGTAGAAAAATTTTTGAAAGTGGCCAAAACCAGTCCCCTGCTCATGTTTACCCAAAATAGCGTATCTCCTTGAATCCAGTAATTTGTTTTCAATTAATCATTTTTGTCAAGAAAGCTGAAGGAATTAGTTACCGGAAGTCGGTATTCCAATAAGCTATTTCTGTCTTTTTTATCGGTTATATTTATTCTTATAAAATGGATTTCAGATTCTAGATTATAAAGCACGGTTCATTCTCCCGGGTTGGCCATAATTAACGTGGACGGACGTGGACACGGGCCAAGCACTTTAAATGTCCGCCAAGCGTCGCTGGACGAGTTTAACTTGCTTATTATTTCCTAAACCTGCACTATCCATTCATATTCCCGTAATGTTATTCAGGAAAAATTGATTTTCGCTTAAAAACACATACGATATTTAAATATATATTTTCACCTTATTCTTTTATTTCATTTCGCGATTACTCATTTTCATATTCCACATACATTTGCAACAATTATTTTATTGTTTACTTTATTAAGACGATCTATTGCAGGTACTTTATAGTTTTCAGAATTATTTTCATAAATATTTATACCGGAAGATTAATAACAGAGATTCAGATTCTTAAACTCCACTCTTATTTCAGTTAAAAATATATTTAATCGGAAAAAATTGAAATTTGAATTCCCCTATCACCATACACCGCAAGCTACGCGCGCATATAGTTTTTTTTATTTGAGGGCAAAAATAATAAAAAGTAAAAATTTTGAATAACTATTTCTTTTTGTATTTTAGAGGTTGTATGAATACATTTTTTCTAATATTCTTTAGAATATTTAAAAAGATTTTGGAAAATTTTAGATTATATGTCCAATCTAAATTCTCAACGAAAAATGTAATCATTGATGTTACTTTTCAGACAGGTTTTCATTTTAAATCAAAAATAGTTCGATTTATTTAAAAAAGACGTCTTAAAATATATTTTTTAAATTTTATCTTTACTTTATATATTTTTATAAATTAATGACCTGGAAAATCAAAAATGTTTGAGAATATTTTTTACATTCTTAACTTTCTCATTGCAAGAAGCCTGATGGTTCCATCGCATATAAAATGGATTGTGAATTAGGTAAGGCTACAGATATTTAATAATTTTAATAAATTTATAAGTCATTCTTGTTTTTTTCATTCAGAAGCCTTTTTTCATATAGGCATGTTTTTTTGATTAAAATAAGAATACCAATTAAAGGCTAAAAAACTATTTAGTTTTTTTGATAAAATAACTGTTAATAGTATAACTTACTTAATGTGAAATAAGTCGTAAATTTTAGGAAACAAACCAATTGTTTTAAAATATTATCAGGTTTCGAATAAAATAAAAAATAAAATTATATGAAAAAACTAAAAATATTTGTGATGGGTGATAAGAAAAAATATTGAATTACAAAATACACATTCTTCTTAGTTAAAATATTCACATAGTACTTTAGAATTTATTTTTTCAAATGAAAAAAAATTGCATTGAATTAAAAGTATTTGGCTCAAACAAGTTGTTTTTTGTTGCAATGAAAATTTTCTTATGTTGAATATCCGTTTTTGAAATTATTATTTGAATTTAAAATAACTAGAACTTACATAATATATCTCAAAGCAGAAAGACAATGCAAGAACATGATTTTCGTCACAAGTGCCATAATTTAAAAAAAAAAAATGAAGAAAAGCTCGAATTGCTACATTATAAAAAATTATCATTATTTTAAATTCAAAAGATTATTCATAAGAATATATGAAGCATTACAAAATTTCTTGGATCAAATTATTTAATTACGGTTTTTCCGAGCGAATAGCTGATTTCTCAGCTTTTCTTCAAACTTCGTATACTCTTTTTTTTTTGACGCGCTGATTACGACTATGATATTTAAAATTAACGACAAGGCGATTTTCATGGTAAACCATGAAAAAACCATAAAATCATGTTTGTTGCTTTTATCTAAGCCAATATGGTAAATTTTGTAAAATCGTTTAAACAAACGTTATAGATCTCATCAAAATACATATTTTATGTAACATGCATTTTTTTAAGAGTGATAATTTGCGCGAAAATTAGTGATAATCCATTTTTATTTTTAAAAACCCATAAAAATCATGGCTTTCAGCGGTCAGGTATTCGAAACAGCATATAGTATTCATTTGTTTTATACAATTTTTATATAAAACGAATGAAAATTATATATAATATTTCACACGATGTAACCGTTAATTCCATATTTTCTTGATCTACGGTAATGCAGTTTCGAGGATAACACATTTTCGTACGTAAACGTCACATTTTTGAAAATGAGGGTGACATTATTTTTATAGCCTATCTTTATTTTTTTGTTATTTCTGATCACTTTAAATTAATTGGAAACTGTAATTATTATGATAATTAATATAATAATACTTATTACAATTTTTTTATAAATGAAAATTTTTCGAAAATGTGCAAAAAAGATTTCTTATTAACGAAAAAAGATCAATGCTTGAATAAAAATGAATTTTTAACTAAATTGATGAATCTTTAGTTCAATTTTTAACTTTTTGAATTCATCTTTTGATGCAATATTTTTAATTAATACTTTTGATTAAAAAACACTATCTTTTTTGTTGAAAATTCAACTAATTTGTCTAAAGTTAATTGTTTCAGTAGAAAATTTCATCTAAAATATTGAAGTTTCAAGCGAAAAGGCGAATTTTCTAAAAAAAACAGTTGAATTTTCAAGAAAATCATAAAATCTGGAAAAAAATATGCACTATTAACATAGAATTTTCAATAAAAAATGGAAGTTATTTTTTCAGTTTAAAAATTGAATTTTTCACCAAGTAATTCAATTTTTAACAAAAAATATGAATTTCTGCAACATGAACGGAGTAGTTACATTTACAGTTAAACGAGTTAATCTTTCACACAAAAAGCATAAATTTTAAGCAGAATTGTAAGAGCTACATTTGCAATTAAAAGAATTTAAAAAAATAGTTAAAGACTCGAAAAAACATGAATATACAAAAATTGTGCATCGAATAAATATCTACAATGTTTTTAACAATCACTATTTTATAGGATACGTAGTTTCTGTTTTATGCGTAAAAACAATATTAAAATTTAAAAAAATCAAATTTTGCATAACCTAAGCAAAAAATAGTTTTAAAAAGTTCTGCCTCCAAAAAAGAGCCACCAATTTGTTAATTATCATTTTTTATTGGAATGCATACTTTTTTTAACTGTGAAAAGAAAAATTAAAACAACATTTTTTGGACAAACGATACAAGCTATGAAAAAAAATGAGTGGGCAAAAGTTGCTGTTCCGAAAATGAGTGAAAAATGATCCAAACTTATCATGAATAATTTCTTGTTGGGACTTGCAGTCTTTGGTTTAATCGTAAAAACTAACATTAAAAATAAAAAATGTCATTTGTTGTAATGCGGCACAAGTTACGAAAAAAAAATTAATAGATAAAAGTTGTTCGCCCAAAAAAAGGATTCAGAGATTTGCTGATAATAATTTTTAGATACGACAAGTGCATTTCTTTTAATCGTAAAAAACAAGATCACAAAAAGAAAAATTAAAATTTTGGAATAAATTTTTGGAAAAAGGACACTCGAGACAAAAAAATAGAAGACCAAAGTCGTTCAACCAAAAATGATCTGCAAATATGTTACAAACTCTTTTTATAATTTTTTTTAAGTGGGCACTGTTTTCTTAAAACTCTAATTACTTACTGATTTTTATCGGCTTTTGAATAAAAATATACCTGGATGGCCCCGACAATATCCCGGCTGGGCTCTCTGAAAAAAAGTGATCCTTCCAAACCCCCAACTGAGAATAATGTTGCATTAGAGCCAACTAGGGCTATTTTTACACTGATATGCATCGTAATAGTTTATTAACCATTTTTTACCACAGAATATTTTTTGAACTACAAAAAATCATACAAAATTTAAGTTAACAAACAGAACTTACTAGAATTCAATATTTTCTGGATTCCTTTAAGTCTGATAAGCCATTTCCATACAAATAAGATTGAAATGATTTTCTGTCTGAGAAAAAAGGACGATAATTTTTCTGTTTGTGAACCTACATTATTTACAAAGAAGCATAATTTTAAGCTTGTAAATTTTGTAAAGTTTTTTAATTTCTGAAAAAAAATCCATACACATTAGACCCAGCGAATTTTTTTCGCAAAGAAAATATAAATGTTGTCTTTTTTAAATTCAAGTTATGTATAAAAAATATCAATGTTAATTATTGGCAATATTTTGCAATTGGGTGAAACTTTTAAGCTATTTTAATACATATAAAATGTAACAAAAATTTTCCCACGAAAAGAGAATAAAAATTTTATTTTCATTTGATCCAATAAAAATAACTCATATCTTTAGAAATTTTTTATAATGATATAATTGTATAAGTAATAAATCCTTTGCCTTATTTATATGCTGAGAAAAGATTTATTTGTCTAAAAACTGCACTTTTTACATTTTTTTAGAAAAAATTAAACTAAAACCTGTGAAAAATTCATAATATTGTTTATTGACCCGTAAGAAATCTAATGCTCTTTTGTTCTAAAAAAATATATCTAAGGCGGTTAAACATAAAATTTATATCTTTCAGATATATTTTATTAATTTATTCAACTCGTTTTAAAATTGATATATACTCTTGTTATTAAAAAAATTTTATTATCGAATTTTAAATTGTTTGCGCTTACCCATCTTATATGCACAGAAGGAAATCAATTTGGGTGCTTAGTCTACATTTTTAAATTTCAAGAAATTGCACTCGCATTGTTTCGAATAAAGTTATATATGTTAAGCAGCCTGGTTCTTTTATTAACTTACCGATTCCACGGGTTTTAAATTTCTATAGCCTTTTCGAAAATTAATATTTATAGCCTTAAAAAAATTCACGTATTTTCACAAAATTAGTATTTATTCAATTATTATTATTATTATTACTAAAAAATAATATATTTTTCATGTTTTTTGACGGTTTTTAAAAAATGTTTTAAAAATATTTTCCTCTTTTAAATAATTTATTTTTTTCCCCTGTTTTGAAGAAACTTCCACTATTTTCCCTTTTTCACGTTTTTTTCTTAAGTATGGACTGAATTAATAGAACCTAATAAAAAAATGCGAATGTTTTTGGATAAATTCATTGTTTTTAATTAAAGATTTTACTAACATATTTTTGTATAAATTTTGTTGATAATTTTCTATTTTGGGCAGAAATAAATTCTTCTTGATTAAAAATTCATTTTTTTATTTTGAAACGTCAACCATTTAACTAAATGTTGAACACTTTTGTTAAACATTTATTTTTTGTCAAAAATTGATTTTTTTGTTGAAGCTCGAATTATTTTCTTAAAAAATAATTTCTTTTTCTTCTAAATTAATTTTTGTAGCTTACAAATTAATTACACAATTTTTATTTGAAAATCCAATTTTTTTTTAGCACTCTTTGTGTTTGACTGAATTTAACTGTTTTTTTTAATTCAAATTAAAATAATTCTTGGTTAAAATATCAACTTTTACATTTATCTTTGAAAATTAATTTTGTTTACCCTCATTAAAAAAAAAAACATTTTTACAAGAATTACTACAACTTTTACCTACGCAGTTAAATTTTCAATTGAAATTAGATCAGTTTCCAACAAAATAGTTAAACATTCAACCAAAGAGATGAATTTCCAACTAAAAATAGGAATATTCAACAAAAGAGTGGTTCAACCAGAATTTTCAGACAAAATATTTGAATCTTCAAGCAAAGAAGATTAATCGTTAATCAAACAGTTGTATTTTTATCCATAATATATGACATTTCTAATAAAACAGATGAATTTTTAATTCAAAAAGACAAATTTTTATAAAAATAGTGGAATTTTCATCCAAAAAAGTGTTTTCAACCCAAAAAGGTCAATTTATAACAACAAAAATATGGCGTTTTGGCCCAATTGTTGAATTTGAAACAAATAATAAAAATCATAACTAAACAGATAATGTTTAAAAGGAAACAAATGCAAAATATAAAAAAAAAATGTTTTTCTGTTATATTTATTCAAAGTAGAATGGAAAAACCGTGAAAAAATAATCTTTCACCGTATATTATCGAAATAGTTTTACTATATAAAAGTATTTTTGTTTGAAAATGAACCAATTTTTTCTTATTAATATATAAATATGATTTCCCTAGGTTTCTCGATAAAATTCAATAACATTTTTGAGGATTTCAGATATATTAAAAAAGTATCTAGAAAATTTCTTAATTTTTTTTTACAGGATTTTACCAAAATTTAGTTATTCCTAAAATTGTATTAAAATCTTCGAGATTAATTTTTGACGATTTCGGAAATCTTTTGTAATTTTTTGAAATATTTTGTTTAAATTAATAAAAATAAAAAATTACTTTAAATATTTCCAGGATTAGTTTTAAAAAATATCGTCATGAAACTTTTCAGATTTAAACAAAAAGATAACTTTTGTTTCGAAACCTTAAAAAATCTACGTTTTAAGGTTTTTGAGATCTTTTTAAATTTTAAATTGTTTCTGAATTTGACTGAAAACTTCTTAGCTCCTTTTAAAATGAATCGAATTTTTCATACCTTTTGAAAAAAAAACTGTAAAATTAAAAAATAATTCCTTAAAATATTTTACAATATCTTGAAATCTATTTAAGTACCTCTTAAAATAAACATTTATTTTACAGTTTCCCGTAAATCTGAATAAAAATTTTTTAGTCTCTAGAAACCGTTAGAAATCGTGTTTAATTTTTTTTAAATATTTTCAAAGTTTAAATTATTTTTTAATCTTTTCAAAAATTCTTAAACTTTGAAATTTCTTTTGAAATAATTCAAAGCTTTCCTACCCTATCCTATACTGTCCTATCTTATTCTGGCATATCCAATTCCAATCTACACTAGTCCATACTATTCTATTCTACTCGATCTATTCTCTCACAAATCTTGTTGTAAACAAATTATAAAGTTGATTATACAGCGATTATAATTTTTTTAAAATAATTTTTTGTTATAATTTTTTTATAATTTAATTCCGTAGAAATGCCAAAACGTTACAGAAAATCGTTTATTAATAAAAAAGTTTAGTATATTATTATATCTGACTAATATTTTATTTTTGGCCTAGAAAAAAAGTTTTGCAAAAGGTTTTAAACGATTTAATGAAAATTCAAAAAAGCATCAAAGTAAAAAAATTACCTTAAAATTATCTATGCAGATTAATGATTTATATTAATAATTTGAAAGGCCGTGGCTACGGGTCCCGATATTTCTATACGTATAGCCGTATTTTTTCGGTACGAATAGCGGAACCTGGAAAAGAGACTATTTCTGCCGAAATTTCGGTACAAATAGCCGGATTTTTCTGTAAACGATAGAAATTGTTAATTTAAAAAACAGATATTAACTTTTGCGCTAAAAATAATATTTTGGATAGATGGTGTGCCATAAAACAGGTCTCTAGATAAAAAGTTTTCTATGATTTAAGAATTGGATAATATTTCCATCATTTCTAATTGAAGAAAAAACATTATTTTTTACGAGAAAAGTTTAAAACATACGAAAAATAATTGGTTTAACATGAGTTTTTACAACTGAATTTTTTTAATGTAAAATCTTACCAAATATATTATTATTAATATTACTTACCTAATATTTTTGGTCTTACCAATTACCAATTAACATAGACCATAGAAAAATTTTCTTTCATAATTTAAAACAGTAGAATTGTAAAAAATGTTTTCTCGGAAAAAAGGCATCATTTATAAAAATTTAAGCATTTTTTTAAGTTGGTAAGAAGCGAAGGTAAGGTAAAATTCAATTCAAATATTATCTGAAATATTATTTTAATTCTTAAAATCGTAGAAATACTATTTTTTAGAGATCTGATTTTATCTTAAAAATCATTATCAAGCAAGCTAGAGACGAAAGAAGTGCACAGCTTCCCCGAGTGGTGGAGCTACCAATCAGACTCACCGTTACCACTGATGATTTCGCTCCCCATATTATTTACCAACCCTCAACAAATTCTTTTCACGAAATATTATTATTTGAAAAAGTATTTTTACTCGGTAATTAGAAGCATATTAATTTGATTGCTGATATATTACCCCCCTCCCCCCCTCCCCAACCTGTAAAGTAACATAGCCCAAAATGCATTCAAAAAATGTTCAATAGGGCGAGCCTGAACAAAAACTAGGAAATAATAGAGAAATGAAATCTTTAAAATCATAATTTTAATCATAAATTTCGTTCAATATGAAGCATTTTACAAGTCTAAGATTACAAGATTTTCTACCAAACAATTCATGTTCGAACCCGCAAAAGAGGAAGTTAAACCAAAATACATGAATTTCCTACCAAATAGTTAAATTTTTAAATAAAAAAAAATTCTCAACAACAAAAAAAAACGAAATTCAACTTTTTGGATTTTCTACCAAATAATTTTAGTTTTTTTCCAAATAATAAAATTTTGGTAAAAATAGTTTCATTTTTAATCAAATATTCAAATTTTCAACCAAAAATATAATTTTTTAACAAACAAGGTAATTTTAAACAAAATTGTGAAATTTTCGAGCCAAAAAGATGAAATTTTCAACAAAATATTTCAATTTTCAAACCCAAAACCCTACTTAAATGATGAATCCTCAACCAAAACAAAATAAATTCAACTAATTCAACTAATTTTAAAATTAAATAAATAAAATGTTACAGTAAATACAAAGTAGTTTAACCATGTAGTTGACTTTTCAATCAAAAAAGCTTCATTTCTAATAAAATAGTTCAGTTTTCAAGCAAAACGTAGGTTTACCCACCGAAAAGATTAATTTTCTTCCAAAAAAGATAACTGATCAAGAAAACAATTAGTTTGCGGAAAGGTTGTTGAATTTTAAAGAGAAAAAGGCAAATTTTCTATGAAGAAATAACAGTTTCAACTCGAAAATGTAATTTTCAACTCGAAAATGTAATTTTTCAACAAAAAAGTGAATTTTCTACCAAATAATTCAGTTTTCTTCCAAGTATTAAATTTTTGGTAAAAATAGTTTCATTTTAAACCAATTATTCAAATTTTCAACCAAAAATATGATTTTTTAACAAAAAAGCTAATTTTAAACAAAATTCTGAAATTTTCGAGCTGAAAAGATGAAATTTGCAACAAAATAATTCAAATTTTAAACCAAAAATATGAATTTCCTACTTAAATGATAAATCCTCAACCAAAACAAAATAAAAATTTTAAAAAAATAGTTCAAATTCCTATAAAATAGTTGATTTCTTTTAACCAATACAGATGAGTTCTTGTCCAAAAGTTTAATAGTTAATTCTTCTAACAAAAAAGATTTTTATTTGAAATAACAAACAATTTAATTAAACCAAAATGTAAAACTTTTAAGAAAACAGTTAATTCCTGAACCAAACAAAATTAATCTTCAACCAAACAACTGATTTTTTAACAAAAGAGGATGATTTTTTAGAAGATTATTTTTCTAAAAATTGAATAGTTGGATTTTTGACCAAAAATATGACTCAATGGCAAAAAATCTGCAATTTCAACAAATTAATTAATTTTTAACCAAATGGTTAAACGCTGCAAAATATGATTTCGGAAATAAAAATATAAGACATTTTTCAAACAAAAAAGCTTTATCTCTAATAAAATAATTAAGTTTTTAACAAAAAGGTAGGTTTTCCCACCGAAAAGATTAATTTTCTTCCAAAAAAGATAACTGATCAAGAAAAAAATCAGTTTGTGGAAAGGTTGTTGAATTTTGAAGAGAAAAAGGCAAATTTTCTATGAAGCATTTAAATTTTCACCTCGAAAATATAATTTTCAACTCAAAAATGTAATTTTCAACTCAAAAATGTAATTTTTCAACAAAAAAGTGAATTTTCAACCAAAAATATGATTTTTTAACAAAAAAGCTCATTTTAAACAAAATTGTGAAATTTTCGAGCCAAAAAGATGAAATTTTCAAAAAAACAGTTCAAATTTCAAACCGAAAATATAAACTTCCTACTTAAATGATGCATCCTCAATCAAAACAAAATAAATTTTTAGCAAAGTAGTTCAAATTCCTATCAGAAATTTGATTTTTTAACGAATACAGAGGAGCTCTTAACCAAAAATATAATAGTTAATTCTTCTACGAAAAAAGATTTTTATTTGAAATAAAAAACAATTTAATTTAACAAAAAAAGTCAAACTTTTAAGAAAACAGTTAGTTTCTGAAACAAACAAGGTTAATCTGCAACCAAACAGCTGCATTTTTAACAAAAGAGGATGATTTTGAGAAGATTATTTTTCTAAAAATTGAATAGTTGGATTTTTGGCCAAAAATATGACTCAATGACAAAAAAGCTGCAATTTCAACCAAATTAATTAATTTTCAACCAAATTGTTAAACGTTGAAAAATATGAATTCCGAACTAAAAATATAATAAATTTTTTTAACAAAAGTAGTTGACTTTTATTGATGAGTTCTATTAATTCAGGACACATTTAAAAAGGGAGGAAACACGGAGAAAAATGTCTAGTTAGGTTTACAAGAATTCTGGTTAGCCCTACTAGACAGTCTAGTAAAATATGAAC
>JAAAKG020132255.1:0-14564 GCA_010014905.2 Druon quercuslanigerum | reverse complement strand
CCTTCCTCACACTACTCCCCTCCCTACCGAGTGAGTCACGCCTACCCCGAAAGGGAAACGGCTTAATGGTGTAATAGACAGTCTCTGAAAAAATTTTGAGCGTCAACCATTAAAAATAGATTTTCACAAGACCGACTGGTCTATCCTGGTCCTAACTAGCTCCCTGATTGATGATGTTGGCATTTAAAAAGAAATGTTCGGAAAGAACCAAGGTTTAAAAAAGGAAAGAAATCCATTAAATCAAAAGAAAAAGCTCAGAGTCATAAAAAACAAAAAGAAGGTAAAAGAAGACATTATGGGAGACGAAGGGTGACACTAGAAATATCTTTCAAGGCGAGGGTTACAGTCTCGTTAACACGCAAACTCACAGTAAAAAAAAAATCAATCGCCCAAGTGAAAATTGTGCAATAAACAAATTTGAAAATAAGAGTTTTGTTCTACTGATCAAATTGATTAGCTGAATCAAATTAAAATAACAAACAAAATATTAACATTTAATAATTTACTAGGATTATAAGTGAAAGATTATTAAACACATTTTTGTGTGAAATAATGAAGAATACTGTCGATAGAAATATGAAACCAATAAGCCATACAAGTGTGAAACTTGTCGAACAAAGGAAGGTAAAGTGTAAAACACAAGCACTTACGAGTCAACAGTCATAGAAGGGGTGAATCGTCGATTTGACCCTGAAGAGCATCAAAGCTCGTTAGTCGTTGAAAGTCTCCAAATATTGCACTATGTCAACGTTTCTATTCAAGCTTAATTTAGAACGCGCAAAGTGCTTTCATTTATTTTTTTATAAGTCATTCGATTCATTTATTAATTAAAACTTAATTAGTTAATTAAATTAATTAGGATTTAGGGTTAATAGATAAAATTCTAAGATATGCTTTTTAGCCATTCTCGACAAAAAGACGGCTTTAAAAAAATCTTTCTACTCTCGTTTAGATCGGACAGAAGCGCTCAGAGTTTGTAACTGGAAAGTCCGGGCTCGGTTCCTGTTGTCGGCTTTTATTTATATTCTGCTTTTATAAAATTTTATTATACTACTTATCTTTATTAAAAACTGTGTAAAAAAATTGTCTCGTCACTTTGCTGGTTTACATCTAGCGAATAATTATATTGCCCCTTTTCAGGCAAAATGTCTCGGGGTTATCTAGTTTCTAATGCAGAAACTATTTAGGCTCTAGACAGTTTTTCAAGAAAAAGCGCCTATCCTAAATCAATTTAGAAAGTAGTTTGCAGCTATTTAAAAACTATTTTTAAGTATCATAAAAATCATTTTAAAACCTGTTAAAAACTAGTTTCAAATGGTAAATTTGAAGTTAATTAATTAATGATTTTAGAGAGTAGTTTACAGCTATTTAAAAACTATTTTTAAGTACCATAAAAATTATTTTAAAACCTGTTAGAAACTAGTTTCAAATGGTTAAAATCAGTTTAAAATAAATTGAAAAATAGTTTTAAGACAATTATAAACTAGCTTGGAACTGGTTTATAACTAGTTTCAATCAAGTTGAAAATTTACTAGGGACAAATTGGAACTTGTTAAGAGCCAGGTGCCCCAAGTTAGTGAGAATGTGAAACCTAGTTTAAAACCACGGACTAAAACTTGTTATTAACTAAGTTTAACTTATTTGAAACATGGTTAAAACAACCTAGGGAAACGTTTGAAACTAGTCTAATACAAAGTAGAAAAAAAATTGTAACAAGTTAGAAATTTGTTTGAATCATGCTTGAAACTGAGTTAGACAAGTTAGAAACTGGTTTGCGCCCATTTTGAAACTATTTTTAATTATCTTGGGAACTAGTTCAAAAGCTGTTAGTAACAAGTTACATATTGGTCAAACTAGTTTGGAAGAAATAAAAAAAATAGTTTAAAGGGAATTAGAAACTAGCTTGTGGCTGTTTAATACCTAGTGTGGGACATCTAGAAACTAGGTAGAAACACACTGAAAACTAGTTTGCAGACATTTAGAAAGTAGTTTTAAGTACCATGGAAACTAGTTATGAATGGTTAAAACTAGCTTAGAAAAAATAGAAAATTTGTTTGAAGCTAATTCGAACCTTGCTTAGTACTAGTTTAAAACTATTTTTGGACAAATTGAAAACTAGTTGGGACGGAAGCCTGTTAGAAAATAGGTTTAACATATTTGAAACATGATAAAAAATAGTTAGGGACCAATTTTATACTATTCTATTTAATTCTACTATTCTATTAAAACCAATTTAGAAGAAATAAAAAACTAGTTTAAACTCATTTAGAAATTAGCATTGCACTAGATTACAACCAGTTACGGTTAGGTTTTAAAACAGTTAGGAACTAGTTAAAAACCGGTTAGAAACTGGTTACAAACAGTTGAACCTAATTTGAAAGAAATTGAAAACTAGTTTGAATCCAATTAGAAACTATCTTAGGACTAGTTTACAAATAGTTCGGGAGATGCTGGAAACTAGAGAGGTGCAAATTGGAAGCTAGTTAAGGACAAGGGGAAAACTAGTCTAATGTAAAGTAGAAAAAAATTTGAAACAGATTTGAAATTAGTTTGGATTTTGTTTAAAACTGGGTTGGGATAAGATGAAAAATAGTGTACAACAATTTAGAAAAAAGTTTTAAGTTTCTTGGAATCTAGTTTAAAAGCCGGTAGAAACTAGTTAAAAATATTTTCAAACTAATTTGAAAGAAATTAAAATCTAGTTTGATGCCAATTAAGAATTAGCTTGAAATTGGTTTATAACTAGTTTTGGACAAGATGAAAACTAGTTAGGGACAAATTGGAAGCTAGTTATTGACAAGGTGGAGCCTAGTTTTCAACCCCAGACCAAAACTATTGTACATTCCGTTATAAACTAGTTACACATGGTTGTAACTAGTTTGATATAAATCGAAAACTAGTTTAGGGCCAATTATAAACTAGCTTGGGACTGATTTCCAACTATTTTCGGACAAACTGGAAAATGGTTTGGGTCCAGGATCCACTAGTTAGGGACAAGGTGAAAAATATTCTATTGTAAAGTAAAAATAAAGGAACAGGTTTGAAATTAGTTTGCAACATGTTTGAAACTGGGTTGGAACAATTTAGAAACTGGGCTTCAATGACAAAGCTTTATTTCGAGTTTATTTTTAATTTGTTTTCAGTCAGGAATTCAGGATAACTGCACGATTCATGGGGATTATTATAATATGAGTTTACGGCATTACAATATGAGTATGACGAATGGCTGATGCGGGCAAAAAGAGCAAAATAATTCCTCGACTCAATTTGACCTACATTTTGTGTGTCCTTGCATGCTCATTTCTCATGGTCGCAGAATCGCCGAGATAAAAAAATATATAATTAATCATAAAATATCATGAACGACTTTGTGACGACCGTAGAAAGGGATACATTTTTCGAATTGATACGAAAACATTTGAAGAGCCGGATTCTATAGCTGAACGGCGCACAATGGGGTCAAATAAAAAAAACTAGGCTAAAAATGACATTTAGATTATGCGCCGATTTTAGATTTGCTTTTAATTTAGGCCTAAATTTAAAAAAAATAAGTAGATTAGATTTTTGATTTTTTTGTTTATTTAGTTTTTATGTTAATGTAAACATCCAAAAAAGTGTGGATTTTTTTTATTTTTAAACTTTTTTATCTCCTAGACAACATTCTTTGTTCTGAAATTTTTTGCTTTTATTGTTAGGATGATGCATGGCCATTAAAATCTAATAATAAATGTCATTAATTAGTCTTATAAACAAATAAAATAGATAAATGTACTTCGCAGACATTTATAGACAAGAACAAACAAAAGATATGAATCATTAACTAAATTCACCGAAAAATATGTGTTTTTAACAAAACAGTTGCATTTTCCAAAAATAATGAGATTTTCAATGAAATCGAAGAATTTTCAACAACAAAATTTAAACGAAAAATCGAGAAAAAGGAAAATCTTGAAAACGTGAGAAAAACCAGATATTCTTTAAAAAGGGGAAAATATAGACCCCTGTCCCAACCTATTACCAACCGTAGTTTTTGGCGTGACCCCTCCCCTCTCTAATTGACAACGTAGTTTATGGACGATACCTTAAGATAAGCTGAATAGTTTTACAATTTTTTTTCAATTTTCAGTCGTTACACGAAATTTCGATCAATGGGTAATTGCACCTTTAAAATTCAATGAAACCAGTGTAAACGTAAGTCGAGGAATCAGCGTTTGCTTGCCACGAAATGATAAAGTCGATAATTCTGAATCGAAGCTAGGTGAGGGAATTACAAAAGGTTCGAGCCTTTGATAGCTAATCAATATCCCTTTACTCTACACACACACACACACACATAGAGAGAGCTAATTAATAGTTTACACCCTAAAATAATCGGAAATCACTTTAGGAGGTTTAGCTATACCGATTACCAGATCGAGCTGACCAATTAGCTTTCTCAGCGTAACAAATGCATAATTTGAGGTTTTCAAAATACTGGGGTTTTAGTCACATCCTTAATACGTAGAGAAAAATGCATTGTTTAATAGGGCAGTGTCCATTTCATCGCCGTCTACCTGGTCGAGTTACCCTCTCCACACGGCTTCCCCTTACGTCGCTCAGTGAGCCAGAGCGCTCTGGCAAGCCTTGCCAGTGGGGGGTTTTTTGTCCTAACGAGAAATACAATACCAAACTTAAAAATTTTTAAATTTTGAACTCAGCAAATTAAGAATATTATATTTGGAATCTACGCCTTTCAGCGACTCCAACGATATGTCGATTGCAATCAAAAGATGAAAATTAGAATAAGTTGACGCTCATTGTAGTTTATGTTTTGACACTGGTTAGCATCATGAAATTTTCCGTAGTACAGTTGAAAATGCAACAGTTGATTTGTAGAAAAATCGTCTATTAATAATTCAACTGTTGAATTAATATTTAATTAAATAATAAACGATAATCATTGATATATATATATATTTATATAAATAATAATAAATATATATATATCCATATATTTCATGTTTGACTTTAAAACAAAATTTAATTTTATATATATATATATACATAAATAATTTTTGAAGCAATGTTTTTCCCCTCTTCAGAATGTTTAAATGTTTAAAATGATTGGTGTCCCTGAAAAGGGTCGATTCAGGCACTGAGCAAGGCCATGTAAACTCTTGTGTAAAGTCAATAATTAATTGTAAATAATGGCAAATTCATTTTCTACTTTGGATGCGTGCGAAGTCTACTGCAAGCGATAATATAAGGATACCGATTTAACGAATTCAAAACGAGACATTTTACCCGAATTATAATCATTAATTCGACCTTGAACAGTTTCGTGTTTCTTTTTTGAATAAGAATTCTGAAACTCGTAAGGATCATTAATGCTATTCAACTTGTAATAAGTCTGCGGTTGAATCTGGAGCAGAATTTGACTAGCTAGATAAATGGGAGGATGCGTATGCTAACATGAATTATTATAATCCGAATGAAATGATTCACACGCATTAGTTGTCCGAGTTAGATCAGCAGTCTTTTCAGCTTATTTAAAAGTATATTAAAGCAAGGTGATTGGCTAAGTCTAATTTAAAAAGCAATTAACGTTAATTGACGAAATTATAAATTATGTTTATAAAGCATTGTGAAAGTCTCAAATCCATAGAATACTGTACTACGGAAAATTTCATGATGCTAACCAGTGTGAAAACATAAACTAAAATCAGTGTCAACTTATTCTAATTTTCATCTTTTGATTCCAAGTGACATATCGTTGGAATCGCTGAAAGGCGTAGATTCCAAATATAATATTTTTAATTTGTTGAGTTCAGAATTTAAAAAATTTTAAGTTTGGTATTTTATTCCTCATTAGGACAAAAGACCCCGGGCGCTTGCAAGGCTTGGCCAAGCGCTCTGGCTCACTGAGAGACGTAAGGGGAAGCCGAGTGGAGAGGGTAACTCGACCAGGTAGACGGCGATGAAATGGTAATCTCCCGTTTAATGTAATATTTTAACTACATAATCTAAAGCCAATTTTACTAGAGAGATCATAGCGCTTTTTTCGAAAAATGTTCTCGCTCTTTCTTTTTTATTAAAAATTGAGTGTTTTTGTGCGTCTGTAAAATGCAATGAATTAGCTAACACAGTATTCCGGGTAATAGTGTAACAAAATATTTAAATCTTTAACCAATGAAGTGAATGTTAAATAAAATAGTTTATAAAAGTAGTAATTTGAACCTAAAAAGATGAACTCTCCATGAAAAATTCAAAAGCTAAATTTTCAACTAAAAATGAAACTAAAATTAAATAATTAGATTTATATTTCAAACATTATTTTTCAAAAATAAGAACGAAATTTCTATATACCAAAAAATCTTAAACCAATAAAATTAATTGTTAACAAATTAATTAAACTTAAAAGTAATTATGGATTTTTGAAGCACAAAAAATGATATTTTAACGAAAAATTTAATAGCTAAATTTTCAATTAAAAACTATCAATTTTCTGCCAAAATGAATTACATTAAAAAGCAAACGACCCGAGTAGAGATTCTAATATGGATCTGATCGGGGCCAGATCGGGAAGAATTTGCCTCAAATCGGGCTATCTAGATGGGGCCTTACTCGAAACGAAACACGATACCCGATCGGGGCCCAAAAGCAACGCCTAGAGATAACCCAGTCTGGCCCCGCTTGGCCCATATGGTATTTATTTTTATTATTTTTAATTAAAAAGGGTTTTTAAATAAAACAATATTAAAATCGTATACAGGGTGGGCCATTTTAATCGATCCACTCAAATATTTTCCAAAATAATCAGTAACGAAAAAAGTTGCTCCCACAAACGTTGTCAAGAAAAAAGGGGGCCATCTCTCTTTGCAATTGGTTTTAACCTTATACCTTATTTTCAAGGTCATTTGTAGGTCAAAGTGTTTTTTTTTAAATAGGAACCCCTATTATTGGACATCGGATTCGAAAAGAGCGGAAAATTTTACGTCCGCAACGGTATTTCCAAATTATTTATGACCCTTACAAGGTCCTTTCAAGGTCAAATGCTAAAAACTACTGCTATATTAGCGATAAACTCATTTAGGAACTCGGGTACTATTAGCACAAAGTTTGGTGCTGCACCGTCTTGGTTTACCCAATCAAAAATTACAGACTCGTTTCTGGATAACACTAAAAGTAAGAAAAACCTTTTCAAGGTCTATATTTTCACGGTCATTTAGTGGATTATTGGGTTATTTAGGGTAATCTTGGGATAGTCTTGGGTTATTGCCTATAAAACGCAATTAAATAGCAATCGCAGTACTTTTTAGCATTTGACCTTGAGATGACCTTTCAAGGGTCATAAAATTTTTTTCGAAATACCGTTTCAGACGTAAAATTTTTCGCTCTTTCCGAATCCGATGTCAAAACTAGGGGTTCCTATTTTAAAAAAAACACTTTGACCTTCAAATGACTTTGGAAATAAGATTCTAGTTTGACATTTGTCCTCCTTTGTCCTTGACAACTTCTGTGGGAACAACTTTTTTCGTTACTGATTATTTTGGAAGATATTAGAGTGGATCGAATAAAATGGCCCACCCTGTATATCAACTCTTAAACTAAAATTTGTGAATATAAAAATCAGATTATCAAACAAATAACGACATAAAACCATTGGAGTATGTAAGATTAGAAAAAAAATTTGAAAAAACTTTCTTTGGAGTAAACGAAAAAATCGAAAGACGCAATATAAGAACCAACAATTGTGTTTGATAAGCTATTTAAGTATTTTGCAATAAATTTTTTCTCTTAATTTCTATATTGACCTTAAATCTAAAAAGTTATTTTGAAAGAAGCTGATTATAATTTTACAGTGGCTCTTTAAGTTTTGTTTACAAAAGCAAATAAACTGCAATAAGAAGGTTGTATTCATGTATCGATTATATCAAATAACCTAAAAATACATGAAAATAAATATGTTTATAACGTCAATGTTGATCTTGTTCGATTCCACATTCAACACAGTAAATATTACTTCGGCTTCTTTTCTTATAAATAATTAACCTCATTTCGAGGTTAGTTTTCATCTTAACATACTTGATTTTACTTACTGCAGGCTTCAATACATAACTTAGGAATATTTTTCAATTATTAATTTAAATATTTTTGACGCTTAACACTTTACATTGAAACTTGTGAAATTTGGAATCAACCCAGTGCAGGCCCTGAAATTAATGGGGCGCCATCTACTATCAAGAATGGTTGCTAAGTCGGAATCTAGAGGGGGCCAAATTTAACATTCACAAAATTGTATGCCCGCTCTGGCCCAAGTCGAAAATAAGGCAAATATTTCAATCTTCAACCAAATAGTCAATTCTTTAACTAAAAGAGATGAATTCTGAACAAGAAATGTAATAGTAGACTTTTCAATTAAAAGGCTGAATACATTTTTACAATTTTGAAGGGCAACCATTGAAAATTCTTCAATTGATACGACATGCAATTTAAAATCCTTTAATTATATTCATAATATATTAAGAACACCGGCACACAAAAAAGTGGTAGGTCCGGCGGACTACATCAGCATATCTATATGTTTTTAAAGTCGCTGAATCCGAATCCGGGGTCCAAATAACCCAGTTGACTTATATTTTTCATTTTTATGTCATTTTTATGTATGTTTTTGCATTTTTCGAAAAAATATAAGCCAAATGCGTTATTTGAACCCCGGATTTCGATTCAGCGACCCCAAAAACATATAGATATGCTGGTGTAGTACACCGGGCAGGCCACTTTTTTTGTGTGCCGGTGTAATTTTAAAACTAATTCCACAAAGAAAAATTCACATAAGTAATCAAAAATCAAAAATCAAAAATTCCATGTTGTGTCTCAACTAAGCAGGATAAGAAAAAAGATGAATTAACAAGTTTGTAATACTTTACTACATTCTCAACATTTCTGATTGAGAAAGTATTAGAATTTCCCGAAATTTGACACCACAACATTAAAATTTTGAAACCAAACGGTGCAAAATACGAAAAAAAGTCTCAGAGAGAAATTAGAGCTTTTGAAAATTTGGGGTCGCTGAATCCGAATCCGTGGTCCAAATAACCCATTTGGTTCATATTATTGGCTAATTCCGAGTTGGCTAATTTAGAGTTTTACAAACAAACTACGATCTAATTGGCTTATTTTTACCCCGAAATTGGATTGACCGATACAAAAAAAATTATAAAGATTTGGTAATTAAGTTCACTCGACATAAAAAATTCCATTTTTATAAAAAAAGGAAAAATCGCTGTTTTCGTCATTTTTTCGTTTTTCGACATAAATAGGAGCCAACTAGATTATTTGAACCCCGGATTTTGATTCAGCGACCCTAACAAAATTATGAATATGCTGGTGTAGTCCGCCGGGCAGACCACTTTTTTGTGTGCTGGTGTAAGTTTAAAACTAATTCTAGAAAAAAAATTAAAAATATGTACATATGTAATTTTGAAAATGGAGTTCAGACACTTAATTTACAAAATCACATATATTTGAAAAAATAAAGTAATATATAATATCATAATATAATACAATAATAAAAAAAAATTAATATTGACCGATAATTCTTCTAATATATATATATATATATATATATATATATAATATCCTTCTTTTTGTCAATAAGGAAGTTATTGTTTATTACCATAAGAATTCAGTGCAGTATTTAAAATCATTAATAAATAATAATACGTGTAAAAAAGTAGATATTTATCAAATATTTCTAAAAGCTTTATCCAGAATCAAAGAAAAATTTTGTTTAAATAAAGATACCTACATTCTGCTCTCTAAATTTAAATTAGTAAAATATAACTGATTAGCAGTTAAATTCTACTAATTGCCATATCTAAACTGAGCTACTGATGATTAGTAGAAATTTACTGATTTAATACAGTTCGTTAACCAGCCACTTTGGATAAAAATTCAAAAAGTGAGTATATTTTAAAAATTGTTGAGAGTACTTTTTTTCTGAATTTAAAAATTCTATGTACGGATATTTATATTATTATAAAGGTAAACAAGTTATGCTAATGACTTTTTCCGATAAAAAAAATATTCTCAGTGTTGTAGCATTTAAAAAAAATTTAATTAATCGAAAATCAATATTTTAAGCTTAAAAACACACGATATGAAAAAAAGTAAAGAGAAGAAAAAAATAGATTTTTTATGTTTTGAGATTAAAAAATAATGCATTTTTTCTAGCATAATTTTATATAAAAGAGCATGAAAAAGATTTAATCATTTTAAAAAACAGATTTCCAAACTATCTCACTTTCCGGCTCATTAGAGACATAAATATCAATAGAAAAGAAAAAAAGGGAGAAAAAAGGAAAGAGTCAACCAAAAACAAACCTGTCACTCTTTCCCTTTCTCCGCCCTTTTTATACTATTTGGAGACCAACATGTTTCGAGAACAATTAAGACCTCCTCATCCGGGAGTAATTTATAGGAAATTCTAATATAGTCTATATCTTTAGTGAGAAAATTATTGTTCAAAAAATGGTTCATTTTTAATTAAAAATTACAGTAAATTACTTATATCTAATTATGGTATAAAATTCTTTTATATTTTTCACAGGTCCTCCAATAGCATCAATCCCATTACCCCAATTTCTAATAATTTCAATTAAATCCATTTTATACATACCGAAAAAAAACAATCAAATTCTAGCACAATCTTATTTGCTTTCTATTAGTAATTATGTATAAAAAATGAATAAATCCATACAAGATTATCATAAAAAATATTTGCATTTGCTCGGAAAATCAAAAATTCGAATTTATATTGCACAAAAAACAATGAAAAATCAAAATGTCCATTTTATGGCCCATTAAGCAGGATAAGAAAAAATATGTATTACCAAAAATTGTGATTCCAAAAAAGATCTACAAGTTCAATAATAATCACTTCTTGATAAAACGCAATTTTATTCGTTAAAAAGAGCCCGAAAAAGAGCTACAAATTTATAATACTTTATTACATTCTCAACATTTCTCAGAGAGAAATTAGAGCTTTTGAAAATCCTACAATATGTGTTTTAACCACTTTTTAATGGGACGCGTACATTTGTTTTTATTTATCGTAAGTAATATGCAGAAAATCAAAAAATTCCAATATCACGCCAAAAGACGCGAGATACGTAAAAAATCTGAAAGAAGAGTTGTAGGATATTTTGCTTTATCCATTAAACATATTATGAAAACGAAAATCTTATTCTTAGCATAACAGCACGAGATAGATAAAAATGTCTGAAAAAAGTATTGTAGTTTTTTATTTATTTTAAGGTGGTTCCGAAAATATACATTTACCAATGTCCGTCACAAATTAGGCGCTCAGCGCGAGTGTCACGATGAGAATGTGTATCTCAAAGCCTACAGAGCTTTGAAAACCTTGATCATTAACTACACATAATTAAGTAGAAAATTCAGAATATAAAGACGCGTATAAATACTGCGATCTAAAAAAGATATTTTTGATAAACTTTTATTGAAGAATTGCAAATGCAAAGAATAAATATCTGAGCGCGAAGCGCGAGATGCAACTTATTACTTTATTAATTATTTAATTTAAGTAAGAAAAAAAGGAATTTTTTACCGGCAAAAAGGAGGGTATTATATTATCTATTTTTTAGAAAAATTATCATTTAATATTATTATATATTTTAATTATTCTATTACATTATTATATTATATATTATCATAAGAAACAAATGCGCGTTACTTGCATACTGTATTAGCTGGTGCGTTGTATTTTACAAACGCGAAAAACTGTCAATTTTCAATTACAAAAAAAAAACTAGAATATTTTTTGAAAAAATTCGCATGGCTTCCTCGAGTAAAATTGCCTTTAGATTATGTGGTTAAAATTTTACATTACACAATCAATTTATGTAGACTTTTTTATGGATGCGGCTTAAGCCCGAGTCGTTTTAAGAGCCTTAAGCCGCTTCAAATGAGCCTCACGAGTCTCGGTTTCGCTTTATCCACTACACATTTTCGAAATTTTTAAAATTTTGAATTTCTAACATTCACAATTTAAAGCTGCACAAATGTTCCGCGGCAAATCAAAAAATCATTGATGCAATAAATGGCAAGAAAAAATTGTTATTCATAAATTAGTGAATAAAAGTTCGATCTACTTTATTTGCCACATTTAAATACACTTAACTAATATTTTTGCGAGAAGATAAAAACAAAATAGTGTTCACTTAATTTTTTTTAAGTTATCAAAAAAACTGCCAGAGATAATAAAAATTGTTTAAAAAATAGAGATTTGTTAAAAATTAGAAGAAATGTATCAAAATTATGTAATTATTTAAAAAAAGTAGTTCAGTATACCAATTTGAGAAACATTGGCTTAATTTTTAGAAATTTTTAAATAGACAATAATTATTTTTTTAATAATTATATAATGTTTTAAACAAAATGTAATACGCCAAGAAATTACCAACTATTACATTAAAATAAGAAAATACGATTATTTTTTACGTTTTTTTGGGAATAAATAATTGTTTAAATAATTTACATTAATTGAAATAATTAAAAATGGTTTAAAAAGTAATGGAAAATATTCAAATTGTCCAGTGGTAATTATTTGTATCAAAACGAGGACAGAACTTGCTAAAAATTAACAATTATATGTAAAAATGTTTGTTTTTTATTTTTGGGTCATATTCGGGGCGATGTAGGAGGGGGATAGGTGTAAGGGTAGGTTGAAAATAAAAGTTATTATTATTGTCTTATTTCGTATGTATGTATGTATGTATGTATGTATGTATGTATGCATGTATGTATGTATGTATATACATGCACACATATTTAATATATTTAACTGTTATAAAAAAATAATAACATTGATTTTTGACGACCTCCAATTTTTAGTGAACATTATTCACCACGAGAAACCTGTGGCTGGTCACAGAAATAATTTGGATCAAACCCTTCAACACCTTCCAACATCGCGTGTTGGGGCTAGAAATAATCTTTTCCAAGGTTTACAGTACAGTTCAACTTATCGGGAGGAAAATTAATTTTTCAATATGTTTTTCTTTTTGAGAAAGTTACGATAATTTCCGAAACATTCATAATTCGTTGAATAATTTTATGATTTTTTAAAACAAATTTAATAAACAAACACATTAATCGGGCATCTATTGACGCAAAAATTCGTTCTTTTCGATTTCTATCCTTTTAATTGGAAACTTTACGATAATTTCAGCAACATTTGTCATTAGCTAATAAACTGTAGGATTTTTTAAACAAATTTAATAAACACATGCATTATTCGGGAATTTGTCGACGGAAAAGCTCGTTTTTTCAATGCCAGTCTTTTAAACTGAGAACTTAACGGCAATTTCAGAAATATTAATAATTCGTTGATTAATTTTATGATTTTTTTAAACAAATTTAATAAAAAAATACATTATGCAGGCATTTGTCGACGGAAAAGCTCGTTTTTTTCAATGTCGCTCCTTTTAATTGAGAAACTTGCGATAATTTCCGAAACATTCATATTTCTTTGATTACTTTAATGATTTTTCAAACAAATTTAATAAACAAACGCATTAATCGGGCATCTATTGACAGAAAAAATTGTTATTTTCGTTTTCTATCACTTTAATTGCAAACTTTACGATAATTTCAGCAATTATTATATTTAGTTGATTAATTTTATGATTTTTTAAAACAAACTTAATAAACAAACACATTAATCGGGCATCTATTAACGGAAAAAATCGTTATTTTCGATTTCTATCCTTTTATTGGGTACTACCTGACAATTTCAGCAACGTTTATCATTAGATGATAAATTTTAAGCTTTTTAAATCAAATATAATAAACAAATGCATTATTCGGGCATTTGCCGACGGAAAAGCTCGTTTTTTTCAATGTCTTTTCCACTTCTATCCTTGTAATTGAGTATTTTAGGCTTTTTAAAACAAATTTAATAAACAAATGCATTATTTGTGCCTTTGTCGACGGAAAAGATCGTTTTTTTCAATGTCAGTCCTTTTAATTAAGAAAGTTACGATAATGTCCGAACACGGAAAAAAGTACATTGTAAGATGTACAATTTCGAATAGTAAAACTGAGGTTTAATGCGTACCCACTGTCAAATGAGAAATTTCACAATATTGCATGCAGTGTGAAATAGTAATCTGAAAGTATAATAGTCGAAATGTCATTTCCAGCAATATAGAAAGCAGCTATTACAGTTTGGCATTGTAGAGTGGAGTAGAACTGGTACACCCTGTTTAAATTACTACTCCACATTGTAAGGTTTAACATACAAGTTGGTAGACGTTACGTTTTCCCATTGTAAATTAAAAATAGTGAATTATACAGTTAAAAACTTGTAATCTATCCCATTTCATACTGCGATGGTTAGTGGGATAAAAAGTAGATGGTGCAGTTTGAAATAGTCATCCGGTATATCAATATAGGGCCTCACCCTGCACCAATTTCGCAGTGTGAAATTGAGCCCCTGGATGCAATAACTCGCTGAGCGCTCGAAAACGCGTAAAAGTATTGTCTGCGCGGTGACATTACGA
>JAAAKG020132254.1:0-14564 GCA_010014905.2 Druon quercuslanigerum | reverse complement strand
TATTTATATCCATATTTTCAAGAAAATTATTATCTCACTCTTACTAAAAACTTTTTCCGGCTTTAAATATTATTTTTTAAATAGCAAAAAAACATGATCTACTTACTTTGAAAATACAGACAGATATAAAATCTTTAAAAAATATTAACAATTTTTAATCTTTTAAACCTTTATCGAAATAAAATTCTTGAATCCTTTAGTATCATTGTTTAGTACTTTGAAAATTTTATCAAAGGATTTCAACTTTCAACAAAACAGTGAAATTTTTGAACCAAAAATAATTTTACCGAAGAGACCTGAATTTTGAACAATAAAGTCCCTTTTCTACCAAGAAAGATGACCTTTCACCAGTACAGATGAATTTTTTACAATAAATGAATATTCAAAACAGTTGAGTTAAACGACAAAAAAGATTTTTATAAAAATATTTGAATTCTCTACCATATAGAACAATTTTTCGTCAAGAAATATGAATTATAAACTTCTCTTAAAAAATTTTCCGAAAAAATTGAATTTTAAATCTAACCAAAGTAACTTTTTTTCAACTTTAGAGTGGTCTGACTACTCGAAAAGCTAGTCAAAGCTATGTCGATTACTTCTTTGTTAAATTTGGAATTAAATAAAAAATTTTACCAGTATAGCAATTAATAAATTGTTATCAAATTTTCACGAGAAATAACATAAGACAAATGGCTTTTAAATCATAATAAAATGTAAATTTAAATGTTGATATGATTCGATCCAAGTAAAACTCATTTTTCACGCTCAGCAGTTGGCAGCATAACCACATGTTGAGAAAGTAAACTTAACATACAAATACATTCTATTTAAGAGCCTTGCGTGCGCTATTATGCACTGCCTTGAACTTGAAGTGCGCATGCGCGTAGGAGACCTGTATGCGTTCTCACGCATGCCCTTTTGTGCTCGCAGCTTTGGAGTTCCTGACTCCCGAGAGTTTCGTATCTTAGGTTTTCTAGTGTAGCAATTTACAGTTTGATTAATTCTTAAAATGTATTGATTTTTAATAACTTTATTTATATAATAATACATTTAATTTATATTTTAAATAATTTTTATTAATTAATTTATTTTAGGAAAAAATGTGCATTGTACATGATTTTCTAGTAATAAAGACAACAATTTTGAGTTTTACTTTTAAAAAAAATATTTTGCAAGTTGCAGAGGGATTCCATTCATAATTTCTTAACCATACTAAATGAGAAATTTATCTGAATAATTAATTAATTTATCTTAATGAAAAGCATGAATTTTTTTCAGAGTTTATTTAAAAAGATTATTTTTAAGCTTTATATATTTTCAAATATATTGAAAAAGAATCTGGAAGATTTTAGGACAATGTATATAATTTTTCAAGTATTAAAAATAAAAGTTAGGGAAATTGCTAATTTTTTCAAAGGATTCAGAAATTGTTTATATTTAACAAAATAATTTAAAAATTGGAAAAATTATTAAAAAAACTTTGAGAAAATGCAGATTATTAATATTTTGAAATAAAATTTTCAAATGGCTTCTTAATTGAAAAATACATTTCTAGATGGTATTTAAAAACATGCGAAAACATTACAAACGATTTTAAAAATTACCAAACATGAATCTGAGAGATTATAATCCAATCGTAGGAATAATTCGAGTCAGTTTAAAAGATGCTTAGAAATCTTAGGAATTTTTAAGAGAACTTCAAACAATATTCTTTAATTTTCCCAAGCGTCGAAAATTTATAAATATCTTTTTTAATTTTATTAAGAAAATTATCTTTATTAAAACAAAAATGAAATAAATAATGCAACTTAAAAAATATATAGTTATTCTGAATTCTTGTTCAGAACTTAAATTATTTTTCCTATAAATTACAATTTGCACAATACTAATATTCTTTTTTTCCTGTTCCCTCTCTATGAGTGACTACTCTCACTAAACCGAGGATCTCAACGTGCGAAAACGTTTTTCTAAAGCAAGTCTTCAAGGTCGTTTCTCATTTTTAATAAATAGAATAAATACCTCTTATAAGAGCCTGCCAAAGAGAAAATGGGGCGTTTTTAATAAATACCAAAAAAATAAGAGTGGTAATAAATAAACAGAAAAAAAGTTTTTTTTTCTTTTGAAGAACTCGAAACCCAGACAGCGGCACTCCAACTAGAAGCCGCCTGCACGCGAAGAATAGATATAAATTGGTCAGTTGGGGTAGCATCAAAATAGATTTGAAAGTCAAACAAGCAATGATTAAATCTGAGTCTGCATAGTTTTTGCACAATAAATTATTAAATACAATGTAGTTACTTACTACCCGAGACACATAAATTAATTTTTCTTTTTAATGTAAGAAAGCGTATGTTACATTTTCCAAAAATTTGAAAAATTAAAAAAAAATGCATTGGACGTTGTAGTTTGTACTATTTACAATTCAAGAATTTTCAATGTGGACCCTGCTGGTAACACTTACATGTCCTTCTTTGTGCATGTAAGTGGCTGAGATTCTTCCCTTTCAGGCGCCTTGGTCTTCTTGGTTCGATCAAGTCTCGCATTGAGGGCGTTAACTCGCGTAGCCTTGCGAGACGGCGAACACTATGCAATTAAACGAATTTGAAGCTGATACACTCCTTACTTATTGGATTATTTAGCGGTAGTAGCAAGAAGAATAATCTTCGGGAAAGATTGATTTTTGTCTACTAAGGCAGAGTGAGATGGAACTATCTCTGAGAGTGAAGGAGAGAATTCTGAAAAGGTAACTTGCGGTAGGAAGTGATTGAGAGGAGAAATACTTGTGAAGGTGGAAGGAGAGACTAATGTGTCTATGTCATAAGATAGAAAGGGATCGCGGCAGGAAGAATGATCTCCAAAAAAGTTGGAGAGAAACGTGGAATTACCGAGTGGCTGACCGGTAGTTTTCGATTTTTATACTAGAACAAAACGAGTTAGCAAAGATTCAAGTTGTTAGTTAAGAGCAGGCTGGTATGCCAGCTAGCTCATTAATGAAGGACAGTAGTGTTGAAAACAAAGAAAAACCCTTTTACTTAGATTTATCATACCATCTTTATTTTGTTATACATTGATTTTTTCTGTGGCTAGTAGTATCCATGCTTTTCTACTTTGAAGAACAGCCGTATGTTTCCTTCGTAAACCTAGAGGTGCCTTCCATCTGTAGGCTTTGCGAAGAGCGAGACAGAATGAGGGCAAGCATAGTGGTTCTATAGGGTTTCTATAAGGGCGATGATTACCAGCTCCAAAACAAGTGACGTTTCGTGCCAGTGCACGCCCTTATATAGCGCACTACAGGTATGCGTTCTGTGAAAGTCGCACGGAGAGGGTAGAACATTGGTGGAGGGAGATGCGCTTGTCGAGCATCGCTGGAGTTCTACTCGCGTTTATCGCTTCTGCTCGCCCTTCCACCTTCTGACGTAACAGCTGACGTTACTTCTCTCTGCGCATCGCTTACTCTAAGGTATAATATTTAATTGATAGAATTTAGGACAGTTAACTACTAAATAAATAAACTTCGTCTGCAAGAGTATTTGTAATCTATCAATAAAATATTCTCGCTCGTAAGTATTTTTAAAATAGTTTGAAAATGCATCGTTTTAAAATTTAAACATTAAAAATAAATGAATATACAACTGCAAGTCGTTAAAATTAAAGAATTTTAAATTGTTTGTCTTTGAAATTGTTGAATTTTTAAACATAAATTTTTTGAACTAAAGAATGTTTAATTTAACAAATTTACCACGAAAATTTTTCTTAGTTTTAATTTATAAAAATAATCATTCTGTACTTTTCTGATTTATATTTACCATTTTTTTTAATTTAAAAGATATAGAATGAAAAAACCTTGTTTCTAGTTCATTCTTTGATTGAAAATTCATCTTTTAAAGTAGAAGGTTCAACTACTTGGTTAAAAGTTAAACTACTTTGATAAAACTTAATATGTTTATAAATTTACCTCTCAAATTTAAAATTCAACTTTACCTTGTTTGGTTTGAAAATGTGTGCCTTGTAAGTTAAAAATGTGACCACTTAGTTAAAAAAGCGTCTCTTGCGTTTTAACAATTAATTATTTGAGTGAAAGTTGAACTACTTTCTAAAAACTTTATTTTTTTAAGGATGGTATCCTTGTTTGATATCCTTAACTCTTGCTTTAAAATTAATTTTTTTGTAATATGTAATTTTTAGCTGCAAAATTTATTACTCCATTTTTGGTTGAAAATTTATCTGTTATATTTATATTTATATTTATATTTGTATTTGCACAAACATTATTACCTCACTGTATCAAACAAACTTTTTTTCTTACAAATTATATAAAGCAAAACATCCATGTATTCATTTTAACATTAGAAGGCTTTATATATTATTATTATTTTAAAAAATAGAACAAACTACGATCTTATTCCGATTGAAATAAAAAATAAAAAATAATTTTGTATGTGAATAATTTTAATTATTTTTGTAAGCTTGTATACGAAATGTTGTGTAGGCCATCATTTTTTAGGACTAATAGACACAGATATAAAAAGTTGGAAAAACCTCTCCTAATCATCAAATGTTAATAAATTTTAAAAGATTGAAATTTTTTAACTGCTGTTATTGTTTAGTACGCTTAACAACTCAACAAAATATTTGAACTTTCAACCAAACGATTACAATAATATAATAATTTTTCATTCAAAAATAAATATAAAAGAATTTTTAATTAAAAAAATAGATTTTTAATAAAAAAAGTAACAATTTTTTTAAAGAATAAATTTCTAATCAAAAATGGAATAGTTGAATTTTCAGATAAAAAGTTAATTTTAGAAAAAATCGAATTTTCAAGGTAAAAGCTATATTTTTAAACAAAGTAAAGATTTAAAAGAAGTTAATTTTGAAATTAAACTTTAAAATAAATAATGAATAATTTTTACCAAAATAATTGAATTTCTGACCAAAAAAATAAATTTATAAAATATGAGTTTACTTACAGTTTTTCTTAATTTTGTCAACTGTCCGCAAAAGGGAAAGTCTTTTAAAATTTTTTTTTCGACAGCTCTTGAATATACTTTTTGAATAGGAGGGGGGAATTAAAAAGTCACCCCCTCTCCGTTTTGGGGCAGAATTCACCCTATATCTTTGCATGAAGGGTTTTAGGGGTTTATTATCACTGCAGTCGCTTTAATGAATACAGAAACGGTTTTTAAGAATTTATTTTATTGTTTTGAACCATATAGAAGCCAGAAACAAAAAATAAATCTTCATATGACGTCTGAAACATCAATAAAATGTGAAACATAATTTTAGCAGCACTCAATTAAAATGTCTTTTTAAGACTGCAGCATCTTAATTTTTTATTGATATACACAATAATATTAGGTTTCCAAAGGTGTTAGCATCAAATGTAACTTTGATCTGATTATAAAGCATAATGATCCATAAGTGGAGTGGGGGCGTAAATGACCTCGAATCCAAGTCAGCTCAAATTTCAATTTAGGAAATTCAAGTTTGATTAAAATCAAATTAAAAATCCTATTTAAGATCCAATAATCAAGTTAATAAATAGAATTTATTAAAATAAATCCAAGAATCCGAAGAGCGAATTTAATTAACAATCATAAAATCTTCCTACTGTAATTTGAAAAAATATATCTTTTCAGAAAAAGAAAAAAATTTATCGACAAAAATAATTAAAGAAAGTAAAATGAGAAGTTAAATAATGTCTGTTTTAGACTAAAAATTCCCTAAATTGAAATTTGCGACTCGCAAAATTCCAGAAAATTGAAAAATAACTCAAAACAGTTACTCAAAGTCACATTTACACAGTATTCAACCAAACGTTTATCAAAAAATAAAGAATTCAGCAAATTTTGTTGTCCCAAATTTATTAAACACGATATGATGACAGCGTTTTTAGAGAAAAAATATAGTTTAGCTTCAGACGTATGTTTGCATATCTATCCTCAAATATTTGATGCAGATGTTAATGACATTTTTCAAAAGTTCTACAATATGTCAAAATTATGTTTTTCTTTAAATTATGTCTTACTTTTTTTAAGAATTCCAGGGATTTTGGCTTGAAAGATTAGTAATTCGAAAATACACCAAGCTCTCGGATTTAGTCCAGTTTCGGGGGTTGCCTTCAAATAGCCTTGGAATAAATTTGGGGCGAACGAAACGTTAAAAGTACGGGGATTCATGCTCCCCTGGGAAACTACGGGTGCCAGAAGTTTCAGAAAGGCCGAAAATGGGAGAACTAAAAGCGAGATTTCGATGTATTTTAGGATCTAACTATTAAATCTGTTCAGTACTGGGAATCTGATTAACTGTGGAGGATATTCTTTTACTACTCTAAAATTCTGTAAAATTGTTATACGCTTGCCTAAATGAACATCACGGATTTCTTCTGGGGTCATTACCTCAATTTCGCCGCTGTTCATATTTATTTTTACCCGTTTTTGAGTGTAAGATATTGTTGTATATATACCACGAAGTGTTTTAAAATGCTCCACAATTGCAAAGACGTCACCATTGGATGTTGATAATACAATTTTTTCATCGGATGGCATAGGCCAAGTTTCTCCTCGCAGGTGGATTGGCTTATCTTGAGGAAAAGTGTATTTACTAATCTCAAATCGTCGGAACGGATTAATGTGGGGAATAAGTCGAAGGTATCTGAGTTCTTCAGGTTTATGTCCGAGTATGCGAAAAGAATTATTCATTACAGGACGAGACCTGGCAGAAGAAGACCTGACAAGAGCAGACCTGCCAGTAGGAGACCTGGACCTAAGACGAGGAGAAAGATATCTGGCAGGAGGAGAAGAATTTTCGGAATGGTCAACACCAGGCGCAGGGTTTGAAGTTTGGAAACCCAACTCTGCAAGAAGAAACAGAGATATAAATTTTCTAGTAATAGAAAATTATATATTGATTAGTAATTTCTATTGCTACCTACTTAAACTAATAAAAATTGTAAAAAAATCGGCCCTTGTTGTAGGCGCTTTGCATTTGATTACTTATTTACCCCGCGCTTCATCCTCGGTTTTTATATTTCTTTAAAATGTATGCAAAGGCTTTTCAGAATTAAAGGACACATTATAGACAACTTTAATTTGATGCTTGCGAATTCTCTTTTTTTAAAGCTCCCTATCAAGAAACGTTTGTCTTAAAGATTTTATTGCAACTCGCTACATTTTTCTATCAAAACGTGATTCAGAACAAATGTTTTTTCACCCAACTGCGGTTTGGGGGGGGGGGGAGGTAATGTAAAAACTTGGTAACATATTTAAGTGATAGTCCCAAAAATGTATAGATATAGTTTATTATTATATTTACCAATAAAATTGAAAATAACCACCAAGGATAAAATAAGCGCAGAGACAATCCTCATATTTTCGAATTACAAAAAACCGATCAGTTTATGAATTAAGAAGTTAAATAAAACTTCAACTGGTGAGTATTCTAGTTTCTCATTAGAAAAGATAAAAGAAATATAATATAGTCGTTTATTCTTGGATTGTAGACGTCAGATTTATACTTATCAGATATGTACATTTTCAGGGAAAACAATGTATCTGATAAATTAGTTTAAACTCAATATCGCAATTTATATTGATAGAAACTCCTGTACTTGCTTAAACGTTGATCTGCTGGCTTAAAACTTTTTTTTCAGATTTAAATTCTTGTTTGAACATTTAACTTTTTATTGAAAATTTGTTTTTTTTCAGGATAAGAATTTTTTTGTCTGCTTAATTTATTATAACAATTGTGGATACAAATTTGGCTCCTAGGTTGAAAGTTCATTTGCTTTCTTAAAACTTTATTTCTTTATCATTCACATATTTTTCTGAAAATGTAACTTTTTGTTGAAAAATCATTTTCTTGTATTTTATTACGAAAATATACATTGTCATATTTATTTGAACGAATTTAGTAAGCACGAAGATTTTTCCACTTGAACATAAACTCTAATTAAATGTAAATATCTGATAAGGACAATATTGGCGTCATCATTGCGATTATTTTCTATAATATAATTAGGCACAAGAATAGTCATCAAATCATATTTGAATTTAATTCTTCGTCTATACGCTAATCGAGTTTTCTATAATTCGAAAAGATAAGAATTTTCCCTACTCTCATTCTATCAGATTCTTGGGTTCATTTTTATGAATTTTGCACATTAACTAGATTACTGGAAGTTGAATAGGATTTTAAATTCGATTTTAATTTTATTTTAGTTTCTTTAATTTTAAATTGAATTTTACAATTTTTAATAAAATAACGATGTTCCTCAAAAGGCTATCCGACGAAGAACTCGGTAAACATTTTTTTCGTTCTCTTGAAAATTTTTCCGAAAAAGTATTAGCATCTTACGTTTTCCAACCATTCATTTGCTCTATAATATTTGAAAATTTTTAGTTTCTAAAAATAGGAACTGAAAAATATAAAATATCGAGACAGAATTTTAAAACCTAAACAAAGTAAATAAGGATCACCCTTACCAATATACGATTTTCTATTTAAGAGTAGTCTGGCCACACGAAAAGCTAGTCAAAGCTATGTCGATTATTTTCTTGTGAAATTCGGACTTAAATACAAAGTTTAACCAGCATAGCAATTAATAAATTCTTATTTAATTTCCATGTGGAATAATATAAACAAAATGGTTTTCCAATAATAATACAATGTAAACTTAAATGTTGATTTGACTCGATCCGAGTAAAAGTCATTGTTCAAGCTTAACATACAAATACATTGGCAACAAAATAATTTGAAAGTTCGCACTCTTAAAAATAATTTTAATGATTCTTCATCTGGTCGATCCAATAGCCGGACTACTTTAAGAAAATATAAAGTTCTCTTTCTTATTGCAGAGTTAGGTTCGCAGGTTTCAAACCCTGTGCCTGTTACTGGTCATTCAGAAAATTCTTCTCCTTCAGTCAGATCTCTTTCTCCGGGTTCTTCAGACCGGTCTTCTCGTGCCAGGTCCAGGTCTGCTCCTGCCAGGGCTCTTGCGGCTAGGAATTCTTTTCGCATGCTCGGACATGACCCTGAAGAACTAAGAGACCTTTGGCTTATTTCCAACAGTATTCCATACCGGCGGTTCGAACTTCGAAACTACACTTTTCCACGCGATAAACGAATCCTCCTAAAAGCAGAAACTTATGGTATTTTGGCTATACTAACGGAAGAAAAAATTGTATTATCAACATTCAATGGTGACGTCTTTGCAACAGTCGAGGATTTTAGATTACTTCGTGGTACATATACAACGAGATGTGCCAGGTAAAAACGGGTAAAAATAAACATGAGCAGCGGCGAGATTGAAATACTGACACCAGCAGAAATCCAGGATGCTCCATTAGGCTGACGTGCCACGATTGTAAAGAGTTTTAGAATAGTAAAAGAATCTGCTCCACAGCTTATCGAATTTCCAATTCTGAACAGATTTGATAGATCCTGATATGCTTTCGAAATTCTGATTTCTCTCGCCGAAGCCCCTGGAATGCTAAAAAAAAGTTTAAAGTTGTCACCTTACATCTGATAAAATTCACTTTAAAAATTCTTTTAAATCTTGCATTTATTGTCGTTAGATACCTTATTAGTTGAATACTGTGTAAATACACAATCGACTTCACTCGAACTCCGAAAAGAAGTGCGCTCCATAGATACGAGCGTCCCGGCTCCGAAAAAGCGAGCGGAATTTTCCCACCTCTTCACCCGTTCTATTTAAGAGTTTTGCATGCGCGAGTATGCACTGCCTTGAGCTTGAAGTGCGCGTGCGCGTAGGAGACCTGTATGCGTTCTCACGCATGCCCTTTTATGCTCGGAGCTTTGGAGTTCCCGACTCCCGAGCTTCTCGTATCTTTGGTAATCTAGTGTAGCATTTTACAGTTTAATTAATTCTTTTAATGTATTTATGAAAGCATAAATGTGCATTGTACATGATTTTCTAATAATAAAAACAACAATTTTGTGTTTCTCTGATTAACAATATATTTTTTAAATGGCAGAGGGATTCAATTCATAACATCTTAAAAATACTAAATGAGCAATTCATCCGAATAATTAATTTATTTATCTTAATAAAAATAGGAATAATAGGAATTATAAAAATTTTTGGAGTTAGAACATAAATCCGGCAACTATAAATTGATAAAAAAATTTAATTGTAACGTTGTCATTTTGAGTTTAAATTTTTTAAATTATAAATATTGTAATTTTTCATTTTAGTAGCTTTTTCATAAAATTTCATAAAATATTTATTTTTATTACAATTTTTAAAGTAAATACACTATCAGAAAAAGCCTGAAAGTGCAAAAGAAACTAGTTTATCAAAATAGTCATTTTTTAACAGCGATTAATAATTTGTAATAAATAAGTAAATTGTTCATCAATATTTGAATTTTGAAACTTGAAATTTATTTTCTGCAACAAATATATAAGTATATAATGCCCACATACAATGAATTTTTTAAAGGCTACTTTATCGAGGATCCAAAGCCTTAAAACTACAAAATTTGAAAGACTTTGATTAAAGTACCTATACATTTTTTTATTTTCCAAAAATGTAGAAAATCTTCAATTTCAATTTTTGAATTTGAAAGGGTCAGTATCTTTAAAAAAAAATGCGAAAATTGGCAGAGAATTTAATTTTAAACTATTCAAATTAAAAGACCCTTAACAAATCATTCTTTAAACTTCCACTATGAGAAACATTCCTAATTCTTATATAAACTTGAATAAACATGCTTGAAATTAAATACTGTTTAAGCAGAAAAACTGTCAATTTAGAAAGCTTCTGCCATTTAACTTTGTACCTTAAAATTTTTAAGATTTCTAATAAAAAATTAAAAAATTATAAAACCAAATTATAATCCAAATTATAATTTTAAAAGAACATACAAATTCAACTGATAAAAAAACGGACAGACTTTTTTAAAATAAAACTGTTGAATACCAACGGATGCGCACATTAAAAACCTGTAAAATTTAAAAGGAATTCAATTTATAACTATTTACATTTAAAAACCTTCACCAATTCATTCTTTAAACTCGCAATTTTGCAATTTAAAAGCTTCTAAACGTAGAAGCTTTTAAATTAAGCACCAATTCAATTTAACTGAATTTCAATAATATTTAAGGATAAGTTAAATAATATTTCTCTAATATAATGTTCACCACTTTTTTAAACAACTCTTTTTCGAGCATTTAAAAGCTAAAAGAATACTAATGCATTAATTTAATTAATATTATACAAATTTTGAGGTTAAAACATAAATCTAACACCCATAAAATGATAAAAAGAATTCGTTATCCAGTTTAGCAGTTTATTGTACAGATTCACTTTGTAAAATTATCCACCAACTTGAAATTGTTTCCATTTGATGGAAATTCTGTAGTTTTCAATTATATGCTATCTTTTAAAGGAAATAAGACGACCTGTCAGTACTCCTTCAGAGTGTGATATTTTTAAAGTAAACTTTCTGATTCTAACAGAAATTTTCCGGCGCATTTTGAAAAAGAACGAAAAGTTCTGTCAAATTAAGAAAGAAAAAGCAAAAGATAAATATCTATATTGTATAGCTATCTGTGTTATGTATGCATAAACATTTATATCAATAGTTTTTAAAAAACACTTTAAAGAAACGTGGATAATTATTGGATAATACACCTTATCTTTTTCTTAAATTCAAATACTTACTAATGCGGAGTTCCGTTTTGAAGCAGGTAACGTATCCGCATCCGCATCAGCTTGGCTTTCGCCTCGTTGAAAAAAGTCATTTGGAAACAGGTTATGTCGCACGCCGCACTATTTTTAAAAGTTGTCAAAAGACAGCATGGTAAAACAGCGAACAGACATGGTAAAACAGTCAACGTTCCCCTTGCCCCGTTTACCCGCTGACGACGGCAGTGCGCGTACAATTGGTCTGCGAACTAAATATAATCATAATACTACGCGACCGTTTCATTCCCATTGCGTTGGCCGCCCCTGGGAAGGTGGACTACACTTTTGGAGACGAACTGAGGTTTCCTTCAAAAGTAACCCCCCTCTAATATTCTTGGAGATTGTATGTCCCCAAGATTTAATCAGAACGGGAAAAAATAGAAAGGACGTTTAGTCCAAGAAAATCGTACTCGAAATAAGAGACAATTTTCATCATATTTATATTCATATTGGCTTTGTAAATAGCATGAAGAACCAATCTCTTATCTGGTCTCGCCGACCTTGCCCTCGTGCACACCATATACAATTCTTCTTCGCACGCTTCTAGTTCATAGAGAAAATCTGCGTGACGTCCGGAGGAATTTAATGTTCGACGAACTACTCGTCAAATTCTAGAAAAACAGTCAGGAATGACTCCGGTCTTTAAGTAAATTAAGAACTAGCATTTAAATCGCTCGTTGCTGTGAGTCAGCAAATATTTTGTGTTGAGATCATGCTAGATCCATTTTCAATGAGAGCAAGGCTCAGATGAAATAAACTAATCCTTTTCTTTTATGATACTGTAAACAATAAATTCTATTATGAGTAAAAATGATAAGAAGTCTGTTTTCTGAAGGAGAATAAATCTTCTCTATCTTCTAGTGAGTCGTTCTGGATAAATAATTAAAAGCAGAGTAAGGAGCAAATTCTAAAAGTAAAGTATATCTCGTAGCGAGATTTTTATGTTTTTCTTTAAAGTAGCTTCAAGTACGGAAAAGGTGATTCTGCAGAGCGGAATCACCAATTGGATTCGCGAGTCACAATGATGAAGAATTAGTGATTCCTAATATCTCCTTAGAGATTGGATTTAAAATCCAGGATCATAATACTGAGTGCTCCTTGCAATTCAATAAAAATTCCTACTTGAACTTTAGAGAAAGTGGATACGGTTTTGTAACCGAGATGTGGTTTGTGTAACGTTGCCGTTTTAAGTTTAAATTTGTTAAATTATAAATGTTGTAATTTTTTGTTTTAGTAGTTATTTCATAAATCATAAAATATTCATTATTTATTAAATGTTTAAAGTAAATATCCTGAATGAAAAGACAATTTGTAAATCCAATCCCTGAAACTAAATTGACATAAATTAATGAAAAATTTCGTCATCCAGTTTGGCAGTTTATTATATAGGTGGTTCAGCAGTTCAATTCTCGGGTAAATAGGGGACTTTGTTTTAAAAAGCGAAAATTATTTTCATTTTGTTTTCTATTTTCTGTTTAGTGTAAGAACGAATAAATCGCTGTTTTTTATATTAAATAGTTGATGATGCTGAATGAGAATAAAACATGTTTAATCCCAAAAAGAATCGATAAAATATTTTTTTCTTTAATAAATGATAATTACAAAAAAATGAAATTTTTAACTTTTTTATTTATCTTTTCCTTGAATATTATTAAAAATCGGTTAAATCAAAAAGCTGTTTAATTTAAGAGCTTCTACATTAAGTCGAGTCTACACTGTCGTTCAAGTGCACGCCCTTATATAGTGCACACCACGTGTGCGTTCTGTGGGAGGCGCGCGGAGGGGGTGGAACATCGGTGGAGGGAGATGGGCGCGTTGAGCGTGGCTAGCGTTCTACTCGCGTTTATCGCCTCTGCTCGCCCTTCCACCTTGATGACGTAACAGCTGACGTTGCTACTCTCTCCGCATCTCTTACTCTAAGCTATAATATTTTGTTGATAGAATTTTGTACAGTTACCTACTAAATGAATAAACCTCGTCTGCGACAGAGTTTTTAATCTTTCAATAAAATATTCTCGCTATTTACGAGCCGCGTATAACAAAGTCTTTAAAATTGCACTAATAAAAAAACATTTAGAATTGCACCATATAATGTTGTAAACAATAAATATAATAATATATATAACATGAATAGATTGTATGAATAGATTCTATCTATTGCAAATCCTTAAAATTAAAGTATGTATTTTCAAAAAAGATTGAAATTGCATCGTTTTAAAATATAAACATTTAGAATTAATGGATCTACAACTGCACATTGTTAAAATTGTAGAATTTTCAATTGCTTCTCTTTGAAATTGTTGAATTTCGAAATTTACATTTTTCAAATTGAAGAACTTTTAATTTAAGAAATTTACAACAAAAATTTATCTCAGTTTTAATTCATACAGTAAATATTCTGTATTTTTTCTGATTTATATTTACAATTTTTTAATCTAAATGTATAGAATGAAAAAATCTTGTTTCTAGTTAATTCTTTGATTCAAAATTCGTCTTTTATGGTAACAAATTTAACTACGTGGTTGAAAGTTAAACTGCTTTTTGAAAACTTTATTTTTTTAAGAATAATTGCATTTTTAGTAGAAAATTTTTCGTTCATATGTGAAAAATTTAACTATTTGGGTCTAAATTCTATTTACTCTGGTTGAAATTCAACTACTTGGTTTTAAGTTAAACTACTCTTTTAAAAATTCGTTTTTTTAAAAAACATTTTCGTTTACAAATTTAACTTTTCCTTGAAAATTATTTTTTTTTGTATTATTTAATTCCTAACTGCAAAATTTATTACTACATTTTTGTTTAGAAATTTATCAGTTTCTATTTATATTTACATTTATATTTACATTTACAT
>JAAAKG020132253.1:0-14564 GCA_010014905.2 Druon quercuslanigerum | reverse complement strand
CCCCTGTGCGATACTTTTCCATTGGACTTTACATGGAGGGTGATCGTTCGTTAGACCCCCTCCCCTTGCCCTAATATATATATATATATATATATATATATCGTTCTCTTCTCACAACGGTGAAGCTTGCAAGGTTTTATTATAACTGATATAATTACTGCATTGAGTGGAGAAAGGATGCAAAGGCAGGTCAGTTTGATTGAAGGTAATGCCAATTATATAAATCCCCCGCTCCTCGCAACTTCCGAACGCGAAGCTTTCATTATTTGTAATTAAGTGCAACACTTACAGATTCAAGGCAGCATAGCTTCTAAAATAAGATCATTATCAAGTGTGTTTCTGCCAATCATATATACCGCCCCCGTCTCGCAACGACCGGACTCGATCTTGATCTTATTTTATAACCATTGCTACTTCGAAACAGTAAGAGTCGAAATTGATTAAAAATATTGAGCGCTTAGCGTTTAACCGTTGCAAGAGGCGCGCTGTGTGTGGAGTCCGTAATATTTACCACGTTTTAATGCGTAATACTGATTTTGTCGTCACTTTTGCCTTTTACACTATACGGATATATTCTGTGCTCTGATTTTAAGCGCTTGGCGCCGTATAGCGTTAAAACTGTCCATTTTTTTCTCTTTTTTTTGGATATGTCATGCGCTCTTATAACAGACAAAATCACCCAGTTTTAGCCAAACCGAAAGACATTTTCCCATGCATTCTGTGTGGGGTCCTTTATCTCTTATTTTGCTTGAAAATTCAACTATTTGGTTATTAATATAACTGTTGAGTTAAAAACTATTTTTGTTGTTAAAGTTTGTCTTTTTGGGTTCAAAATTCATCAATTTTTGGTAGAAAATATTTTCTGGTTAAAAATGTATTGCCATATCTTCATGACATCTTTATCAGTGTCTGTCTCTACAAATTCAGTTTGAAAGATTAGCCCCAAATAAAATATAAAATTGCAAATACAAAGCTTTGTAAAAAGTTAAAGTTTTATTTTTCAAAAATTAAAATACATTACCTCATGAATAATTTGATTTTTTATATCTAAAGCTGCATATTTATATTATAACGTTTGGCTGAAATTAGGCATCAAACAATTTTGAATATATATGGTATACGTAAGAAAAAAAATCAGTCCGCTTCGCACTCGATGAGGTATTCGTTGCGCGCTACGCGCTCGGACACATTTGCTTCACGGTTTACACGCGGTTTCTCTAAGTTTTTGGACTTCGTGTGCTCGCTATTACGCGCTTCACGGGCTAATACTCTCTTAGTAAGCTTCATCGTTATGAAATGCCTTTGGTTCAATTACGTCAGTTTTACATAAAAAGAAGAACTAATTTACTTAACGTTCTATCAACCTTAAGGAACACATTCTCATCTCATCAAGACACTCGCGCTTTGCGCTCGATAGTTAGTTTAAAAATCATGTATATGTTCTTCATATACAAATGACTAAATTTGTATTTGATTTAAAATGCAGAAGAAAATTCTTTTACTTCAGCGTACATTTCCGTACCTTTCTAATAAATCATACAATCGGAAAGATTTTTTCCAACTATCTGAAAAAGGGAAAAAATAGTATCTAAGTCGCTTTTCGAACATATACGTATAATAAATTTTCAAATAATTATTTAAATGATTTGCGCTTTTACGTAACATTGTCGATAAGAATGTAACATGTAACTAATGTATGTATACAAACAAAATTCTAGTGCGTTAAATATTACATTAAATATTATATCAACTTTTCAGAACAATTTAAAAATTAATTATATTAAATTCTTTACTTCGGCCCGGGACTGCTTATTCAGATATTGCAAAATAAAGTACAAATTTTGTCCATTAACATGATTTTATCATTTATTCTTTATTTTTCAATAATCTTTATTTGCATCTACCCTGAGAAATTTATTATTTCAAAAAGTGGCACATAAAAATTTTTTAGATCTTTTTTAGCTGCATAATTTTTGTATTACACATCTTTTTTCGTATCTTGCATAGTTTGACCGCAAAATGGAATATTTTATTTTTATTATTTTTTCTGCGATCAAAATTTGAATTTTCGATTTTTCGAAGAAGTTCAAAAAGTTATTATTTTAATCTTGTAGGGCTTTCAGAAACCAACGTTTTTCCCTCTTTAACTCTTTTTGATATCGACCGTTTTTTGGCTTAAAATTTTCATTTTCGTTTCTTTTTTTGGATTTTGAAACTGCTATACCTCCGGTAATTTTTTTTTATCGAAAAAAGTAATTGTGATAAATTGTTAGTCTTTTCGAATACTACTAGTAACTGTACATGGAATTTTCAAATCTTGAAACAAAGTGGTCTCAAAAATTTTCAAAACGTGCTTACTTTTTGAATTTTTATCCAAAATGGCTCGCTAACGAACATGACCTTCAATTTGAGACACTAAAAGAGTATACCAAAGGTCAATCCAATCTGTTGATTTTTTCGAAAGTTATCGTGCTCACAGCCAGGCATACATACATACATACATGCATACATACATACATACATACATACATACATACAGACATACATACATACATATACATACATACATGCATACATACATACTTTCATACATGCATACATAACAAAACATACATCTCAAAACGTGGACATTTGAGAAAAACCGGGGAGGTCAAATTTTACACAAATCTAATACCTTCTGTAGATGAGAATGTAAAAATAGAATATTGCAAGTTTCTAAAAATTAAACCAGAAGAGTTTATGTAAGTATAACCTGATAATCATGTAATGTATTACTGACAGCAATATCATAATGATGTTCTTTTTCTCAAAAGAACTTTTTCCCTTAGACTTGAGGTAAAGGTCATCTGAATTATTTCCCCTGCTTTGATAGTATTTGAGTCTGTAAAGTTTGATATTTTTATATTTTTAATTATGCTGGATTCAAGGAATTATTCCTCATTATTCAGCGGTTGTCAAGAAGGAAGGATGGGGGTATCAAACATAGCTCAAAATTAGTAACGTAGTTTATGGCTGACTCCTTACAAAATAACGGCATTTCGAACATATATTTAATAACTTTTAATGTCCAAACATCCCTCTTAACTTATTTCTACTAAATGCAGCGGAAAATAACTCCTATAAAATCTGCAGACACGCTTATCCTTTACGACCTCACGAAACGACCAACCAACAAGCAAAATTACGTATTTTCTATGTTCTTTGTGTTTAACGTTTTCTGCAGTTTTGGTGTCATTACCCATGTACCCATATAAAGTTTATAACAGCCTGAAAACCACTTAAAGTCCAATTTATTTATTTAGGTGAACTCCGTTTTTATTATTCGAATATATTTTATATAATTTTTACTATATCCTCAGGTTAATTTCATAATAGTCATTCACAATATAGGCAGCAGTATTCTAAATCCGAAAAAACTAATTTCCTATTTTTTTTGTATGTTAACGATTGCCGGTTTTGACTTGAAGTGTTCCATGTAAAATGTATGGGAAAAATCACTTTTTTGAGTTATTAGAATAATTTTTTAGAGTTTCAAAAAATGTAACGGGAAAGTATGGGGGCCTGTAATATCTGCAGTATGCAGATTTAAAATTTTTTCAATCAAAAATTCTGTAATTTTGATGTTTTACGTTTGAAATTTCTTAAATTTTAAAGATTTAAAAGTAAGTACTTGACTTTCGATCTTCTAAATTAGAAGTTAACCATTTTCATTTATAAATCTTTCAAATTAAAGAGTTGTTAATTGTAACCATTCAATACTCTAAAACTTTTGTTTTGAGAATTCAGAATTGGAAATGAGGCGTGTAATTTTGTTTCTGCACATTCAAAATTTCTTCAAATTGGAAGAATGAAAATTAAAAACTTTACTTTTTATTCCCAAAATTAAAAAATTTAATAATTTTTTTATACATCTTTTTATTTAAGGATTTTCAATTTAACATCTACCAAATTAGGCAATTTTTTATTGCAAATAATGAAAATTCATTAATTTTTTATTTTATATCTTCAAAATTAAACTATACCAAATAAAATATTTCAAATAACCTTCCTTTTAAAAAAAAGCCTTAAAAATGGAATAATTTTTTAATTATTCTACTTTAAAAAAAAATTCAATTGTAAGTATTCAAAATTACAAACCTTTAAATTCTTAATCATTAGAATTAAAGTTTTTTTTATTTTGACAATATACGATTAAAAATTACTGTAATTTTGATGTTTTTCATTCAAAATTTCTTCAATTTGCAAAATTTAGGATATAAACTTTAATTATAAAGCTTTAAAATTGTAGAAATTTAAATTTTAAATCTTTGATATTTAAGATTTTTCAATTTTGACAATTTACAATTAAAAATTATGCAAATTTTAACTTTGACAAATAAAAATTCTGTAATTTTAATTATTTGAATTCAAAATTTCTTGAATTTTGAAGTTTTAAATTTAAGAACTTAACCTTTGATCTTCAAAATTAAACAACTTTAAGAAGTTTTATTTAAACATCTTAGACATTTAAGGTTCCAATTTACAAAATTTACAATTAAAAGTTGTGCACGTCTGAAGTTTGACAGTTAAAAAGCTATAATTTTCATGAATTAAATTCAAAATTGCTTTAATTTAAAGGATTTAGAATGGAAAAAATTACTGTTGATACTAAAAATAATCCTACTGCAAGAATTATTATTTATATATCTTTTAAATTAATGTTTCTAACTTCGGAACTTTCCAATCATAAATTATGCAAGCTTTAAGTTTTACAATAAAAATGTTTTAATTTTTATGATTTACATTTGAAGTTTCTTCAATTTCTACATTTTTTAAATTGAAGGACCTTTAATTGAAAAATTTAAAGATAGATCCAATTCAGAAAGATTCTTTTTCAAAATCATTCAGTGTCATAAATAGAAGACATAAGTGAGACTCAGAATTCCTTTTTTTTCTCTTTGCCTTTAATTCCGGCGGATACAACAGCTTATATGTAAATGAAAGTCAAAGGCATTAGAAACCGATTAAAATAAATTAATTATATAAATGCAGATGCAGCTAATTAAATATTTGCTTTAACTTATGGTTATAAATTGAGCAGCCGGGTGCAAGAAGCAACCCGAGCTCGAAGACGCGTAAAAGTATTGTCCGCGCGTCTCAAAAATAGAAAATTTTCAAAATCCCAATATCAATTTCAAAAAAATGTAGAATTGTAAAGAATAAGCAAATCAAAAGTTTTCCTATTAGAATTTTTTTGTTGTGAAACGTTCATGTCTAATAATAAAAGCTAAGTATTGAATAAAAGTTTCTCTCTGATTTAATTAAGTTTTAAAACTTAAATCGTTCTAACTCGGCTAAATATGATTGTAATGAGTTTATATTTATAGGAATCATTCAAAATACTATCGCGAGGCCTAAAAACTAATTAAAAAGTTATAAATCGCTCATTGTTTAATAATATTTATTTCAAAAATGAGGTAAGTCGATAATTGTATTTTCTTGCTTTCGTCAGTAAAAAGTATCTAGGTAACTAAGAGTTTTAAGCAACTTTCAGTGAGTGATTTGTTCAAAAATGCTGGATAAAGTTTTTTGTAAAATCTCATATCGAGTCGTTAGAAATTGACTGAGATATAGGCTGCCAGACGGAGCAATCATCGCGACGCATTGGTTAACAGCGCGGGCAGACGTCGAGTACTTTTTACAAATATGAATATCTGAGTTAATTTCTAACGAATCGATATGAGATTTCTCAAAACACTTTATTCAACATTTTTAACAAATCATTCACTGGAATTTGTTTGAAACTCGAAGTTACCTAGATACTTTTTACCGGATAAACAAAGAAAGCAGAATTATCGATTCACCTCATTTTACAATTAAATATTATTAAACAATAGGCCATTTTTAACTTTCCCATGATTTTTTAAGTATCGCTATAGTATTTTGAATAATTTCGATAATTATAAACTGATTTCAATAAAATTTAGCAGATATAGAACGATTTAAGTTTTAAAACTTCATTAAATCAGAGAGAAACTTTTATTCGATAATTCGCTTTTATTATTAAAAATAAACGTTTGACAACAAAATTCGAATTAGAAAAAGTTTGATTGCCTTATTCTCTACAATTCTCCCTTTTTTTAATTTATTTTTTTATTTTGGAAATTTAATATTTTTTAGACGCACGGACAATAATTTTACGCGTGTTCGAGCCTCGGAGTGGTTCTTGCATCCCGAGGTTCAATTGGCTGCGTCAGTCGTCCCGAAACAATTTCTAGCTAAGCCTATGGAAATTGTTGGTCTATTTATCCCGAGTTTCGGAACGACGGGACACTTTACTAATAATTATATTGACAGTACTTTCAATTGAAGCATATTTTAATTTGACAATTAGACAAGAAAAGAAAAAACAAATAATAAGCACGCGTTTGCAACATATTGGATTTATAGGTGCAAATATTTTGATTCTGAAGAGTTGTGCAAGTGAAAATCATACATATACATTCAAAAATGTATATTTATTCGTCATAATATCATGAGGTGCAGATTTAATTTATAAAAATTACGCACACTCATTCCTTCATGAAACGAGCAGCTGTTCCAAATAAAACATGAACCTGAAAACTTTCTCACTCCATACATAACGTGCCTCTTCTTGCAAATTGCCTCCTCTCTCGAATATTCTCTTTCGTTAAACTTTCCTTGTCGTAATTTGGTTTCAAATTCTGTTACAGTTCGTTTCGGAATTAACACGTTTCGGCATGGAAGGAATTTTTTTTAAAGAGAAGATCAATTAAATAATTGCTCAGACAAATAATTGTTTAAAACTTGAAACTCTCCTCTAAATCACTTACAATCATTGGCAGTAAGAGGATATAGAATCGTTTAAACTGCATTAGGATTCCAATTGTTCAATGTTTCAAACAATTCAAATTAAAATTCTTCGATTTCTAACTTTTTACAATTTAGAACTTTTCATTGCTCATTATTTTTAAATGTATTTAATCGGAAATTTTTCAATATCGAACATTCGCAGGACTGAGATTGCTTGAATTTAAACCATAGACTTTGCAAATTTTTATTTAAAAATTTTCATTCTTAAAACATTTATATTTTTGAACGTTGTCAAATAAAATAAAGTCTTATAAGTTACTATGGCTTTCGAGTCACAATAATAATTTTGCCCTTTTCAAGCTACAGAATTAAAAAAGTTTTAGGCGAGAAAACTTAGCTCTAAATCATCTACTATATTAAATGGAATGATTTAAAAATGTTCACTTTTTATAAAGTGAAAAAAAGTTATAAAAGAAACAATTAACCTAAATGCAAATGTTGGATTTGAATGTTATTGTTAATAAAAATGTAAATTTTGCTGTTGTTGCTTAATTTGAATTTCTGAACATTTGAAAATGTGTATTCATTTATATTTTTTCACTGTTAAAATTATCCGTACTCAAATAAATTATGTACATTGAAAATATTTTCTTTCAAAACACATAATGTTGAATCTTTGAATTGAGATTTGTCCAAATTTGAAACCTTCTCAATATTTGAATTGGGTAATCGTTTAATTTCGAATGCCTCATTTTAAATTGTTCTTTCTTATCATTCTGCAGTAAAAATTACACAATTTTTCAAAATTTCCAAGCTTAGACTGTATAAAATTTGATTACTTCTTAACTTAACCGCTCGAATAAAAAGCTTGCAACCTTAAGCGTTTAACAATTTTACTTATTCACTGAAATTCCAAATCAAAGAAAATTGATTCCTTTTTATCGCTAACATATTGTGATTTTGTTAATTGCTTAATTCTTTTGTCTTATTATAAAAATAAACAATATTGGACATTTCCAAATTCAACCTAGATTTAATACCGTCTAATAGGTTTTTTTCCTTTGTTCAAATTCTTAAAGCACACCTGAATGTTTAATACAGTTTAATTATCTAAAATTACGCCTGTAATGTCTGAATGTCGATAATTTAACCATTCTTATCTTCCAGTAGACCAAATCAATTTTTCTTCATAATTTGAAGAAGGAAGGAAAATAAAAACACGTCACGTGTTATGAAGTAGAGGAGTACCGTTTAATTAAATAAGTATTCACTGAACTCGAACCCTTCGACTTTTTTCCCGCTGGTTCAATTTTCAATAACTTCCGAAATGAATTCAGGTACTTAGGTACGATATTGCGCAATGAATTCTAATTAAGAAAATCGACCGTAATAGATTCACAACGCGACACAGGATATTATAGACAGACTGACGAGTGACTATCCCGGTGATTTTATTCCTTTTCCCTTTTACTTCATAAGTTGTATTCGAGACCCGATGGCCAGGAAAGTAAAGTAGAAACTAATTCTTTCAACTCTTACTTGACGTTGATCACAACTGTCAATTATTCTATTAATTCATTAATTTTTCATTTGAAAGAAAAATATTAATTATGAGATATTAAGTCGTGGGAAGGGTATTCTTTTCATGAATATTTTAATTGCTTTTAAGCGAAGGAGCAGAAATTAAAAATCACGCAAAATAAAATTTACATTCAGTGCGAAATGAAACTTTAAAAGCAATTATTAAAAAATCTGCAGAAAGGAGAGTCACCAATATTTAAGTTTTAGTTGTTCAATGGCGTAGAAAAAGTCGTAAAACATATTAGTCGTAAGCAATATTAGACTAACTATTTTTTAATTGGAGTTCGCATCTACAAGCTTAACCTCTTACTTAACACATATTTCAATTAATTGAAAATTTTCCAGATTCCTTTGCTTCTTGTATATTTCAAATATTTGTTAAGTAGTGAAGTATGTAATAGTATGTAATGAAGTATACAGTTCAAAGCCGAAATAAAATTCTGCATACTAGACTTTCGGCTTTACAAGACTCTAAACGACAGTCGTTAATAGGGTCATGACGTCTATACTAGTTGTAAAATAGTAATAAGAAATTGTTGTTAATTCAAGATTTTTCTTAGCATAATTTATTGTATATGATGTTTGGTCATAACTGAAATTTTCTACTAGCCATCAGTCAAATAAAGGACTCATGAAGTTTTAAATCCTGTACTTATGAACCCTTGCCATTTTTTGTAGCACAATTAAAGAGTGGCAGTACCAAATTAGGTGATTAAAAAACGAGATTTTTTCAAAAAATCAAAAAAACATTCTGTAAAATATAAATCACGCTTTAAGTACGAAACAAAAATCCTTTCATGAGCGTAAATGTTGCTAAATTCAGGCCAAAAAAATTTATTAAAAAATGTATCCAGATTCAAGAAAATTAATGTGGAATTTGAAAATATCAATGTGATACAAACCTAAAATGAAATTTTTCATTTTTTGCAAAAATAAAAATATAATATCGAGATGTGGGAATGCTGAACGCGAATAAAGAAAATTTGATGCGAGAAATCGAAAAAATCTTTTTACCAGAATATGTATTTAATTTTTGAAGAATTTTTACTCTGGATATTTACTTTTACAGATCATTCAAAATTCGCAGCCTTCTAGGAACAGCAGAGAATTCTTGAAAAAATTTGTAAGTTAGGGTTTCGGTATGAATTTTAAATATTCCGATGCTTGTCAAAAAAACTACATCACCTTTAGAATTTATTTTATAAGATTGATGCAAAATCTAGCTTCTGCATAGATACTTTGATAGAGAATTTAAAATTTGCAGGTTTCTAGAAACAACAGGGAATACTTTAGAAAATTTTAGAGTTAGGGGCCGGGTGGTACGAATATTTATCTTATTACGTAATTAATATAATTGTGAGTTTATATTAATTTTTGTAGGCCTCCGCATGATTTGCGATAAAAAATATCGTCTGCTTGAAGACGAGATTGAAAAAGAGAATTTTGTTCGAGATAAAATATCCATTTTAAATCATTCTTTATATATGGGTGTATACCGTACATTCTTTAAGGTAATTATATACCTGATAAAACCGACGAAATATTTACATTTTTAATGCTCTGAGTTTTAATTTTTTAGTTTTAAATAAAAACGTAAAATGATACACTATTACGTGTCCACAAGATAAAAAAACTTTGCTAATTTACGATTCTATATTACCTTATTGTGAAAAAGATTAACGAAAATGTGCAAAAGTGCGTCAGCAATGATACAGTCGTAAATTATGTGTTTTAGTATATGCGAATGAAAGTATAAAAAGACATGCAAAATAAACAAAAGTATGTATCCATAATTCTGAAAGATCGTTCTAAAAAATTAAAGGTACGTCTAATTGGTATAAGGTATAGTAAGACCTGCTTATTATAAATTGGGAATGTATTTACTAAATTATAATTTTGTTCAAATTTCTGTGCCCATGTTTTTATCAGCGAAAAAACGTATTTGGTAGAGCTAAATAGTTTTTTAGCTGTAAGCATTTTGAAGAATCTAATTATGATTTTAAAAATCCTAAGAGTCCTATATTATTTTACATTTCTGATACTGAAATCTTTATATTTTTTGTTTGCCTTAAGAAAGGAAGTGCAGCATAGAGCTGAAATTCAGAATTTACCATTTTTATACTATATAAATTGTGTTCAATATATAAAACGTGTTCAAAAAGTTGAAATTGAATTAGTATTACAACAAAGTAATGGAATTATTATGAAATGGACTATATGATGTTATAAACTAATAAGTTTATCAGTGATTCTAATTTTCATTTTTCAAAAATAATTCCCTAAAAATAATCATCCTTCGTTTTTTTGTCTCAGTTAAAATTATGCAAAAAAATTCTAAATATCTGTCAGCGTTATTACAAAGTCTCAGAAATATTTATATTTTTTTCACATGTTTTAATATAAGAGGTTTCAGAAATATAAATATTTATAAACTCGTTTTTAAAAAATTCCCTATCTCTGAGCAAGTTTTAAGTTACATAATTTTTACAATTGCTGTGTTGAAGTTCTGAACATCTGCAGATAAACTTCGAACGTTTTTGTTTTCGAATATGTTGCATTTAGAAAATTTTCGTTTGCTATTGACTGATTTTATCTCGATATGCATTTGCAGTGGACTGTTAATGAAAAACTACAGTTATAGCGACATAGCAGAGAAAGGGTAAACTTTCGAGGGTCATAACTTTGAACCTGTTCTTGCTAGAACATTCAAAAAGCCGTGACTATATGTACCCATATTTTATTTGAAAGAATCGGATTTTTTTCGATACAAATAAAGGATCCTGGAAAATAGACTAGCTAGACCGAAATTTCAGTACAAATAACTGCTGACTTACGATGCATATATAGACACTCCTATGAATAGAATGAAGCGAAAATTTTATTTGACAGAAATGATTAATTTGTGCATAAGTACAACCTGGGATTAATTAAAAGGGCTAGAATATTAGGACAGATAGTGAAACTCTGATCTACAAGTAAAATCGTTTTTAATCTGTGAAACTTCTTTAATGACATATCCACGTAAAAAAGAAGTTCTCAGAGCCAAAAAAGCGACCTACACAGTGTTTAGTATTGGTCGAGATTAGCCGAATTACAAAATTTTAGAATTTTTAGTCGAGGTTGTATTTTTCTAAGTTGGCTACTAAGCATTTGGATTTGGTTTTCAAGCGGTTTAGTACATATTTCCATAGCTTTCACATTAAAAAATATTTTCTGAAGATTTAGTGGCGAAAAACTTTTGTTTACAAAAGTTAATAACAAGAAAATTATAATATTTCAACATGGCTAACATTTTTCTCGTAAACGGCCGAACAGATATTAACAACTGTGACGTCAAAAATTTTATTTATGAATGTCTATTATAAAAATAGAACATTGAATTTTAAAAACTGAATTTGTGAATAAAAATCTTAATTTTTATAATCAATTCGAGATTTGTTCTACCCATACAAATTTTTTCATCTCACGTTGTTCTACAGTACATTTGAGGAGACATGCTAGCCCACGTGGAAAGATTCCCCGGAAAGTGCTCCACGGAAATTCTACGGGAATTCCGCTTCTGAATTCCGTTGAATTTCCGTAGAAATTCCACTAACTTTCCGTCTACAATTTGCAGCCTGTAATGGGCTCTGAAAGATCCTATCAAAAATTTTGCTATCATTAATGCTAACCCAGGTCGACACCGGAAGGTCACGACCGTCGTCCCAACAAATTTAGTTTGCATATTCCGTGCAAAAAATACTTCTTCCTCGAGGAAGTTGAGTTCTGAATGAACTTTGGAGGTAACCAACCAATGTTTTCCATGACTCGTCATTATAAAATAACCTCCAAGAGCACCAAGTGTAAAAACACATCTCCCTCGATGAAGTTGAGTTCTAACTGTACCTGGTAACCAACCAATCTTTTTGAAGACCCATCATTACAAAATAACCTTCAAGTGCACCAGGTGTAAACAACACATCTCCCTCGAGGAAGTTAAGTTCTAACTGAACCTTGGAGGTAACGAACCAATCTTTTTCATGATCCGTCATTATAAAATAACCTCCAAGAGCACCAGGTGTAAAAACACATCTCCCTTGATGAAGTTGAGTTCTAACTGAACCTTGGAGGTAACGAACCAATCTTTCTAATGACTGGTCATTATACAATAATCTCCAAGTGCACCAGGTGTAAAATTATACAGGCTCCTCGAGAAAGTGTGAGTTCTAAATGAACTTTAAAGAGAACCAACTCAATTTATTCATGATTCGTCTTTATAAAATATCCTCCACGTGCACCAGGTGTAAAAACACATCTCCCTCGAGGAAGGTGAGTTCTAACTGAACCTGGTAACCAACCAATCTTTTTCAAGAGCCATCATTATAAAATAACCTCCAAGTGCACCAGGTGTAAACAACACATCTCCCTCGAGGAAGTTAAGTTCTAACTGAACCTTGGAGGTAACGAACCAATCTTTTTCATGACTCGTCATTATACAATAATCTCTAAGTGCACAAGGTGTAAAAAATGTATGTTCCTCGAGAAAGTTGAGTTCTATATGAACCTTGAAGAGAACCAACTAAATTTATTCATGATTCGCCATTATAAAATAACCTCCACGTGCACCAGGTGTAAAACCACATCTCCCTCGAGAAAGTTAAGTTCTAAATGAACCTTGGAGGCCACCAACCCAAAAAAAAACTGGTTAATTTTTTGGCTCCGCACACTTTTTTGTGTGGCTGTATTGTTGATAAATTTCTTGATATACAAGGTTCTAGATAATACATATCGACTTGTAGTGATGCAAGCATTACCAAATATTTGCGCCTGATAACAGTAACGACGCCACTGCGATAGTTTAGTTACGTGGAGCTATTTTATATAGAATTGGTTCTAGTGCCAAAAACGGAAGTCAGAGCCTGCTTAAAGCCTAAGGTGAAATCAAATTTGTTTTTCCTATATTGTTCGATACGAATGTTTTCAGTTTTCACGTAGAAAAGTTACCAAGAATTGTGAGCCCTCGTAACATCATCCGCATTAGTGAATAGCATAAGTGCACCTACGTAGAATCACTGAGTCAACCAAGGTAAATAACAATCTGTAAGGACACGTTATAATTTTTGAAAGGGAATTCTAGCTGTCGGATTTGTGTGAAAGTCGTGGTAACAATGATTTCAAAGTTGTAAATCCCTGGGAGAGGGATAAATACAGCAGCACAGCTGCTCGGTGTTTTTTTCTTTATTAACGAGTTGTGTTAACTTGTTCTCAAAAACATATTTCCATTCATTTTTAAAAATCCAGTGGACTCAAGGCATATTTTGAGATAACAAATATAAACCAGATTCCCTAAAAAACCATTAGCTCTTCGAGCTCTAGACACCGACTGTTCTCGTGAAACTAAAGTTCATTCAAACGAGATTTGAGTGTGGGATAATATAGCTAATCAGTGTTGTAAATTGAGCCTGAGAATCGCAATTTAAATAAATATCTGAAATAAGTAAAATAATAAAATATATTATTTTTTTAATTAATAAACATTTAATCACCAAGTTTCGAGTCACCGCAGTAGTCATCGGTTTCAATTCGGGAACCTGTATTGGATGTACATTTTACAAATAAAAAAAAACATTCCGTAAAATTTTAACTTGTGTTTGAAATAGGAAAAATTTCTACCAATAAGTCCTAAATTGATGATTTTCTTCATTTCTGAGTTGGCTGTTGCTAAATCTTACCGATAAAAGTTGGTATACACGAAACTATATACACGGTGACCCATTTTAATCTACAATCCCAAATATCTTCTAAAATAATTTATCTACGAAAAAATGGTTCAGACAAAGGTTGACCAGGACCGAAGGGGACATTTGACTGTATCATTAATTTTGACCATCAATTTTCTAGGTCAAATGGAGGTAAGACGCTTTTCTTAAATGAGAACCCCTATTTTTGACTACAGATTTAAAAAGACCTTGGAAAGGTACAAAATTAAGGTCAAATGTCTGAGAAACGACCATCTGTCCTTTTTCAGAATTTTCTTGGTTAAGGGGTACATCACCTTGACCACCATGACCCTCTGATCAAATTTCAAGGTCACTTTAAGGTCAAAACGATTTTTCTTAGATTTAACTCTGTCTTTTCTTTGTTTTTACAGCTATATGAGTCGCGAAACTTGAGTCTGGGATACCCTGTTT
>JAAAKG020132252.1:0-14565 GCA_010014905.2 Druon quercuslanigerum | reverse complement strand
AGTAGCATTTCACTTTTTAATATCTACAGATGTTAACTTTAAAAATCTAGATTGCTGTCCTATAGTTAAACATAAAACATGTTAATCCTGAACATCTAGATTTTACGTTTGAACATCCATTTTTCTCCGTGTGGCAGCCCTGCATACCAAACTTTATAAGAATCAAACACTGTTTGACATTTTTGGCCGCCATATTGGATCCACCATCTTGAAAATGGAAAATCTGATGGAACATTAGTGATCGGCGACCCAAAAATCCGCGTATATGCATTTTCATGAAAATCTAATGAATGGTCTTATTATTCGTAAAAGTAATGAAAATGGCATAGAATTTTTGGATTTTAGCCGACATCATTATCATTGAAGATGAAAATTAAAAAGTCGCCTTTTTTAGTAGAAAATTATTCTTTCTAGATGACATTTCAACTACTTGGTTAAAAATTGAACTACTTTGTATAAAATACATTTTCGTATGAATTCGGCGTTTTTTTATTTAAAATTTATATATTTTTAGATTGAAATATCCACTATTACATTTTTCTTTGAAAATTCATCTAGTTTGTTTCAAAATTCGACTGTTTAGATGGAAATTCGTATCTTTAAATGTGAAATTTATAATTTCAGGTCGAAAAATCAATTCTTTTATAGAAAATTGATCCTATTTTCTAAAAATTGTAAAAAAATGGTTAAAAATTAAACAACTTTGTAGAAAATTGGTCTTTTTGAATATAAAATTTAAAAACTTTGTAGAAAATGCGACTGTTTGATTGAAAATGCAAATATTTGGTTAAAAATAACCTTTTTTGTTGAAAATTTATATTTTTACTGTGAAAGTTCAACTATTTTGTCAAAAATCCCTTTTTGGTAGAATAAATTGAAATTTTTTACTCAAAACTAACATTTTTTTCAAATCTTACCGCATTTTTTGTTAAAAATTTATATTTTTTGGCTGAAAATTTAATTAGTTTGTTAAAAATTCCTTTTTTCTGAAAATCCATCATGAAAATTAATTCTCTTTGGTTGAAAAGTCACCTTTTTTCCTTGAAAATTAAACTATTTGGCTAAGAATTCATCTTGTTTGCTAAAACTACAAATAAAATTATAACTTTACTTCAAAGAATTAAGTCCCATATTTTCTTGAAAAATCTCCTTATTTCCAATGTTTTCAGAGAATTCGGCATTTAAAGGGAGACTTTCCCCAAATTAAATCTCTGCAATGATTGTTTTTATTTTCAATTATAAAACTAAATTATATTATATCATACGCGATTTCTTCCCTGTCAAAGATATCTTTTAAATCTACAAAATTAGCAAATAAATCATTTAAGAAACATTTAAAATCGGTATCATCCGAAAATAGAATTCAAATTCTGGATTTAAGATGTAAACAGAGAACAAAGATTAATTGATTCAAAAAAATGTAGTACTGAATACTTCCAATAAAATATTTTTTTGATCCCAGAAAATTTGTTTTATTTCAAGAAATAATTTGTTTCGAATAAAAAAAAACTTACTTTAGCTATAAAAAAAATTTCTTTAGGTGAAAAAATATTTGATTGGACTTATTCAGTACTGCATTTCTTTGAATCAAGTAATCTTTTTTCTCAGTGTACCTGAAACGTATAACGTTTAAATGAACGAAACCTTTCTTCCTATTTTCATTTTATCAAAAAATATTGCTGAACTTAAATTAAAATAATTCATTCAACGTATATATTACAATATGTTTTTAGCAATGTAAATTGAATCAATATAATAGGACAAACAAATCCATGCATTTGCCTTATTTTCAAGATATTATTGATATACAGTTCAACTGTGTTACATGTTCTGACCGAAATCAACCTTTGTCACCTTCAATTATATAAGCAGGTTATGCTCAATTATCATGCAGCTTGCGAACTAGATATTCGAACTTTCAGCTTTACAATTTAATTACGTTAGATTGTGTTCGCCCGCTTACAGATGTTGCACTTGATTCTACTATGGTAAGCTAGTAAGTGTTCGAGCACTTATGGTGTGTGGTAGATTAAGTTAAGTCAGATTGTTAGATTCACACCCTACGGATTTGCATTCAGCTCTTCATTAGCTACACCCAATTCGAAATCTTTGAGATAATCAGGTTATCTATTTTTAAAGCTGTTAATAGAGGCAGAATGCTTTGTGAAAGTTATTTTCTAAATCATATATGTAAATATTTCTTTTAAGCAGCCGCTTATTAGCCTTACTACATGGCATAGGCCATGTCTGCTGATCATAAAACAATAGTTCGCCTTTACATATATAATTATATTTGTACTCACTCAACACTTCCTGAATAACAAATTATCCATCAACTGAACTCACCTGCAATAGAAAAAAAGTCATTAGTTTTCAATTGAAAAAATACTAAGATTTTAACTATATTCAAGGACTGACTTACTCTGAATTAAGAAAAAAATTAATTTGCAGTATGTGTTTCAAAAAAGTAAAAATACTTTTTTAGCTACCTGCAGATCAAAATAGAAGCCAAAGATAAATGATTAACATATATATAACATATATATACTATACTATACTAAATCTTTACTTTTTTTACTACAACAACATAAGCTTTGTAGATCTCTAACAACCACAAACCTAAGTTTGTTTAAAAATATTTTTCGATCCCCGAAATTTGAATTGAACAAACTTATCGAATAAGCAACATCACAAGATCAGATTCAACCCAAAAAATTTTATTTCTAAATGAGAGAAAATTGTACAACAATTTCTGCCATACACGAATAGATACTTTACGAAATAATTAAAATACCATAATTAATTTTTTTTCAACTATGAGATAAATACAATACAATTTCACAAAAAAATTATGCGCGGAACCATCATAATTTGATATTAATTTTTAATTACAGATTATAAAGATAAACAATTTCAAATTTGGTTTCAAATTTCAACATGTAACTTTTTCAATGTTCAAACAAAAAATTTCCACTGCGACAGCGCTTAAGAACACTTTTTAACAATTAGTGTCTCGTCGTCCCGAAATTATGGATGACCAGTCAAATATTTTCCATAACCGTGGCTAGTCGTCTCGAATTTTTGGGACGACTAGTCCATCCCCTTTTCCAAATCACTAATTTTTCGGGAGACTAGACACGCCCTAATTTTTAATATATCTTTCACTATTTATTGTTGAAAATCTTGAAAATTAAACAATTTAGTGAATATAAGTGGTTTAAAAACTGAAACAATTTCTAATTCGAAGCATTGAAAATTTTAAAAATTTAAATTTAACTGATGAACAAAGTACAACTTGACATTTCTGGTGTTTTTAAAATAAGACATCTTTGAATTTTAAGCATATAAAACATAAACATTTGTATATAATTTTGTGTATGGTGTAATAATTATTGGTAACTATTTAATTATAATTTATAATATGTATTAATATATTTAACTATCTTGATGGTTTTAAATAGATTAAAATCCAATGGATTTTTCTTTCTGGACAATCATTAAAAACACTACAGAAACATAGTTAATTATCAGTGAGACAAATCTTCAAAAAATTATCACTGATTCTCAAAGAAATGCCATGGATTACTATTCACAGCACACATTTCGTAATTTTCAAAAATATTTTTATAGCATCACCCAAAAAAAAATTTCTTAATAAAAACGCTAGAGTAGTTTAGCATTACAAATATGCTATGTATCTGAAAATCTTCAGGCGAAATAAAGTTCAAACGAAATAAAACATTCCTCCTAATTCTATATTAACGAGAAATATTGTTTCAGCTTCAATTTAAAACGTGCATTATAATTTTCTCTGATTAATTTATTATTGCCAATATAACTAAATAAACAGTTTAATACCCTTTATAGTTTACAAAGTCATCAGTAAAAATGTCGTTGATTTGATCATTCAGAACTGAAAGCACATAAATACGCTTTGAACGTAAATTGTACATAAATTGAGCAAATGCTCAATTTCGCTTCTGTATTTCAAATATAATAGATATCTGATCAAAATGCAAGCATCGAAGCATAATAAGGTTTCACAGCATGACAATGACTGTATCTGACATTTAAACTCTGGCTGTCAAACTCCCCAACATTCTCACCCCAATTTCAAAGTTTCGCCTCACTAGAAAAGAGGTGTTCTTATTTTCTTTTCATGGAAGTTATTTATGTATTGGATATACCGATATACTGTACTGCAGGGCATAGGCTATGTCATTGTGAAAAAATGTATAGGTATATTCAATGAAGTGTACTGATATAATAATGATCAGTGGGTATGGTCTGTTGCAGCACTAATTTGAAATTAGCCTCGGGGAAAACATGTCTCTGACACGACCCTTATTCCGAGGACCTTGTTCGACTATCCTGTGTCCCTCGACCTCATCTCCCTTGGTACGGACTATGGCTAGACGGTATACATAATAACGAGACCTTCAGGCAACATCGCTTCGGCAAATCCGGTCCATTGCTTATTTCCCCTGCCATCATCAAAACTCGCAGTTTCCAGCTTCTAGAATCTAGATTTTTTACTCGAGGGTGTTTTCAGAAAATAAAGAACAATTTTGTGCTAAATATAGGGACGTAACCAAAATATAGATTATAGACCCAATTCTTCCAAACCCTATGTGCCATATTATCTCGATCGGGGTTAGGTACCGGTAGGGCCCTGGATAGATTTCTCTATTTCCATTAAGACGCTGGTCGGGAAAATGTATATGGCCTGACAAGTTCTTTAACACTGTTTTAGCCAGGTTCTAGCTAGAACTTCTGAGCAGGCCCAAACGAAAATCCCCTTTTATCACCCGACGAATGGTAGGGTCCCGTCTAGACCCCTTCTATTACCTGATGAATATTTAATTGATATGACAAAAAAGGTATTTAAAAAATAAAAATTAATTGATTGCGAGTATTTTGACTTTAAATATTAATGGTCCTAATCAGAGTGAATTTCCGTAAATAATCTGCGAATTTTTAGAAAGGATTGACAAACTCGATATGACAAGTCTAAAACCCTTTACCACTTTTTTCCGTAAATAATTACAAAAATATTATAAGTGGTTGGGAAAAAATTCACAGAGCTCTCACGAGCTTGCCCGACATATCTGGGAACTTGGACGTAGGTTCGTCTTTACGTGGGCCGCACACACTCTCCTATAACGCTCCGTGGGTGTGTGCACGCGTATGTGAGGTTTAAATGCGTCGTATGAATGGCTAGAAGTTTTAATTTTTTTTTAAATTTTTTTTTAAATTTAAAAAAAAATTATTTTTTTAAATTATAACTATGTTGTTCAGCCCCGATGGCTGCGCGCGTTTACGCACTCACGGTTTGTGTTTAGAATCTGTCGATATCGAAGATTTAAATCTTCAGAGTCGTGCGAATTTATATATAAATTTTAATCGCACAAATAAAATTTTTTCCCTTTTCATATTTATGTCTAAAATTTTCAAGAATTGTTCGTAGGAAATTCGAACTTCTCGTAAAAAAGTTCAAAATTTAATTATAAATTTTTCATAGAAATAAGGATTTAATGTTTGATTTTTTTATCCCATATCCGAGTCCTAGCTAAAAGTCGTGACTTTTTTATGGATAAATTCTCTCCGTGTACTGTCATTACTAACATAATCAACAACATAGACCTCAATTTTTGTAATGGTACGTTTATTCAATTTTGTAATTTTTTATTACCCTTGGCAGTCATAAATTTTTCTTTCAGGTATAAAAACAACCTTACCGTAAAAAACTTTTATTTCTAAATTGACTTATAAGTCTGTTCGTGCCGTAAAAACCCTCATACAGAAAAAAAATATAAGATAAATTTAAGGTAAGAAAAATTATTTTTAACTAAAAAACGAATTTTTAACCAAATAGATCAACTTTGAAACAGCTATGAATTTCCAACCAAGAAGAGTAATTTTCAACAAAAAGACAAATTTGTTCTAAAAAAGAATGCTTTTTTCAATCGATTATCTAAATTTTAAAATTGTCAACAAAAAAAGGAAATTTTAATAAAATAGTTAAATTTTTAACTAAAGAGATGAAACTTCAAACAAAATAATGAATTCTCAACAGAACTCACTATAATTATTTTTTCCATCACAAGATATTTTAATTTTTAATAAAAAATAGTTGAATTAAACTAAAAAGTAAGACCTTACAGAATGATCAACTAAAACAGATTATTGTTCAAACCAAAAAAAAGAATTTGCAACAAAAAAAGTTAAATTTTTATCTAAGAATGATTTTTTAGTCAATAAACAAAAATAATGTCATTCAAAATGTTGAAATTTCAAGCCCTATTTTCTAAAAAAAACGTAAATATTTAACACAAAAATATGCACAATCTACTAAAACAATTGAACGTTTACCCCCAAAAAATTAGAGTTTTAAAAACAAAATTAATGAAATTTCAAATAAAAAGGATAAATAACAAATATCCATGGAAAAATGGAAGTTACATTTTCAATTAAAAAATTAATTCAAAAAAGGAGGTTTTTTAACAAAATAGTTGAATGTTTAACTAAAGGAATGGATTTTCAACAGAATAGTTCAATTTCAATCTAAAGAAATGGATTTTCGACTAAAAAAGATAAATTTTTAGGCAAATATTAAGTTGTTAGACTTCAAATTTTAAAAATTAATCTTCTGCAACAAAAGTCCAGAAAAAGTTAAATTTTCAACCAAATAATGGAATTTGAAAACAAAAAGATGAATTTTCAACCACGATGATGAATATTCTACCGCAAAATACAAATTTTCATCGAAATGCATGAATTTTCAACTGGATAGTTAAATTTTCATCTAAAGGAGATACATTTTCAACAAAAAATGGAATAGTACAATCTTGAATTAAAAAAAATTAATTTTCAATAATAAAAAAGAAGAACTTTAAACAAAATAGATAAGTTTTTAAGAACAAAAAAGGTTTGTGCACTACAATGATAAATCATCAACTAAAAGGTAAATTTTTAATGAACAGATAAATTTTCAACCAGTTGTATTTATATCCAAAAAATATTACATTTTGATGATAAAAGATAAAAAAAAAGAGTTTATCAACAAAACAGTTGAATTTTCAACCAAAAAGAATGTCTTTATAATCAAATTGTTGCATTTTTAACAAAATAATAAAAATTTTAACCGCCAGCTTAATTTTTTGTTAAATGATTAAATTATAAGTTTTTATTTTAAATGTTTCAAAATTTCAGGAAAAAGCCTTACGTGATTGGCAGATAACCTCTAAAACTTCCACTTCAAAATGCATCGAAAATTCCGCAACTCTTTCATGTTTTCCTTGACATTCCCTATAACCAGTTTTAAACTCCCTGATTTTCCAGAATTTCCTGATTTGTAACAACCCTGATAAAGGACGATGATAAATTATGCAGACAATGCGTAAATTTATCAGTAAATCTTCTCGAAGAAATTTACATTTCCAGAATAAATTGAAACTATTTAAAAGTATGTGAAACAAGACAACCATCCTGTTACTAATTTTCCAGAAATTTAATATCTTCTCGAGGATGCAAAATTAATTTAAGCTTAAGAGGAAAGCTAAACTGTTTAAGTAAGGCGATGAGAGAAAACTTGTAATCACGTCTGAACCAGTAAAATTATATCCGAAAGCTGCGAGTTTCCTCAGCATAGGAGAAATGTCTCTGATGCATAAGAAATACCGCGAAAGAGCAAATAATAAAACGACTAAGCAGACTCTGCTCACGTGCGGATTTAAGAAAACCGGGCCTGCCAAGTATCAAAAGCGATTCGAAGACGTCTAGAAGACTATTTTTTCTTTTCTGAGCCATCCGGATCTTTCAAAGAAGCGAACGAAAGTATGTACGTTAATCCGCGAGAACAACTTCACCAAATTTTTCGTCATTTTGCTCCTTTTCTTCTGTTCTTTTCCTTATGCACCGACTGGCTTTCACTCAGAAAAATATTATCCTGTTTCTGTCAGTTATGGTTATACAGTTATCTTGTTAAGATATAGCTTTGTCATAAAATATTAACGCGAATATTCCTTTTTGAATATTAATTAGCTGAACCGGATTTAATAAAATCAGGTATTTAAAACTTTGGTCTTGATAAACATATTTTTATCCTTAATTTTAACAAGGTGACCACTATAATCTCAGAAACAAATTTTCGGTAATTTATTGGGTTTCAGAATCTTTTCCCGATCATTCGAACTTACGATTAAGGTCTTCAAAAGTAAACAATTTATATGATAAAGTGCCCAAAAAAGAAGTTAAAAATTTTGGAATCTAACAAAAAAAATTAAATTAAATTCAATAAAATTACTGGATTTAATCAGGAAACTAGCTGAACTATATAAGCACTTTGCTTCCTCCCTGGTATAAAATAAATTTCACTTATATAATAAGTTTCCCTTACATAAAGAAATTAAAAACATTTTTTTTAACCGCTTTGGATAGATCCTGAAATTTAATCAAAGGTTTCTGGGTTGATTTATTATTCAAAGCATCTCAAAAACCTGCAGAAATTACCTCACATACTGTAATGTTATACGCCCAATATCAAAAAAGTTTTTCAGATATAAAAATATAAATAATTTTTTGTATAAAAAAAAAACGTGTTAGTATTCTTCTTTTTTAAGATCCGTAAGTTTTTACTCCCCTTCTGCCCTATCTGACATAATTTTTGCCGACTAAATTTTTTTCGTGAATTTAGTCATTACGGTTCCTGATGGATTAGGAACGTAGTTCAGAAAAAGTAATAGCTGACATTTAATCAAGAAAATATTTTCATTTTAAACCAAAAACAGTTTAATTGAACAACAACAGACAAATTTTCAACAAAATACTTAAATCAAAATACAAAAAAGATTTATTTTCAAACAAACAATTGTATTTTTAAACAAGAAAGATAAAATTTCTACCAAAAGAGATAAATTTTTTAATCAAAGAACGTATATTCAAATAAAAGGATTAATTTTTTACTAAAAAAGATTAAATTTAAACAAAATAAATACATTTTGAATCAAATAGTTAAACTATCAGACAACAAAATGTAATTTCTACCAAACAAGACAAATTTTCAACAAATTAAATAAATTTTAAACGAAATGGTTGAAGTTTTAAAATAAAAAATATCAATTTTGAACAAACAATGGAACAGTTAAATTTTCAAGACAGTTGAGTTTTCAACAAAAAAAGGTCATTTTAGTTAAGAAAGAAAGAAAATACAATTATATTTTTCATTTTCAAAACAAATGATGATTTTTCCATAAAATGGATGAATTTTCAACGAAACAGTTGAATTTTTAATAACTTTATGATCAAACTATTAAACTTTTTAAAAATTAATTTATTTTAAATCAAATAATACATTAAAAAAACAATATGAATTTTCAACAAAATACATAAATTTTTAACCAAGCAGTTAAAATTTCAACCAAAAAGATTAACATACATTTTAAACCGGATAGTTGGATTTTTAAACCAAAAAGATAAATTTTTAATCATTAATAAAAATTATTTTCAATTGCATAAAATGATTTTTCTACAGAACAGTTAAAATTTCTAAATAAAAAAAATTTGTAATTACACGATCTATGTACATCAAAATCTTATCAAACCTAGCCATCAATTTGAGCAAAAATTCATATCAAAATTTCATGATAATAGCTGTTTGACTCTCGAAGATATGGTTATGATAAAAAAAAGTTAGAAGCCTTTCACGAATTAAAAAAAAATTGCAATTCGAGTTCATGACGTCGAATGACACTGAAATATATAAAAAAAAACGTAGATTTGAAAATTTACATAATTACAAACCGCGCTCTATGCGGAAGCAATTATTCAATTAAATTATTATTTTTTTATTTTCTGACTGTTCAAAAGAATAGTTTGTAATAATAGATACTAGCAACTTATTTAATTTTATAATCATACAAATAAGTTGGATAATATTCTGCGAAGATTAGAAAAATCTATTTTCAAGTAAAGAATTACGAAAAAGTGTTTAAACTTAATTGCTTAAGGTGATAATTAACTAAAAAAATAATAAGAAATTTATGGGCATTTTTAGAAATTAAAGTTAAGACATTGTAACTGTTATCAAGATTGAAGATTGGAAATACATTGGTAGAAGCAGGGCAAAAATGAATATTGAACGTGACCGATTCAACAGTAATTTAATCCCATTTCACGTGCCTTAACCCGTCTTTAACTTCGGATCAATTTTGCACGGTTAAAGAGATTACGGACATCTATATAATTACTAATTAGTCATGGCTGTAAAGTATTGGCTAGTAATAATGACTTCCTTATTTATGAAATTCAACAAATCGTTTTGATGTTATTTTAACATTACTTAAGAATTGTCTGCGTGTTTCAAGGATAATAATTAGAAAGAGAATTATTGCTTGCTATTATTTCAATTTTAATTTTTTTAAATCACGTTTAGAGGATCCTGAAATTAGGTGCAAAACTATAGTTATTATGAAAACCTGGATTCAGGGTTCATTTAAAGTTATTATTATTATTATTTATAATAACAATAACAATAATAATAACTTTATGTAAAAAAATCTTTAACCACCCTGAATCCATTTAACCATAATAATTATAGTATTATACTTAATTAAAAAAAAGTTTTTCATGTCTAGAGGACCCGAAAGTTGGACGCAAAACTATAATTATTATAGAAAACTGGGTTAAAGGTTGCTGAAAATTTTTTCATTCGAAACAATAAAAACTAAACTGCAAATTAAATCAAGCAAAATGGGAAACTTTAGAATTTCCAAGCAAAATCTTTTTTAAAAAAATCATTCAAAAACCTTTGATTCAATTATTTAGGAATGAACATGTTATATAATTGAAAACTTTGGATCTCAATAGGTTTAATTTTAAGGGCTTAAAAAAACTTAATTATATAAACTAAATATCGCTACATTTATCGTCGGAAAAAATGGCCAGTGTTACAGATTTGTTCTCGGTCGTAAGAATAAAAATATTGCTGGTAACTACAGGCTTTACAGTCAAAAAAGCTTTCATAACAGGGAAAATAGGAAATATTTTCACGAAAATAGGGGTATAAACTCTTTTACATAAAATGAATATATAGGTACATTGAATTCATTATGAAAAGCTTTAAACTAATATAAAAGATTTCAAGTAAAAATGTATTGGATTTTCAAAAAAGTAGTTGATTTTTTTGCCAAAAGAAATGAATTTGTAACAAAAGGTTTAAGTTATCAAGTTAAAAGGTTACATGGTTTACAAAACAGTTCATTTTTTAATAAAATAATTTAATTTTCAAGCAAATAGTCGAGTTTTATAATAAAAACTCCTTAAAAGTTGCATTTTTAACTAAATAATTAAATTGTCACGCTAAAACGACGTATTTTTTGGAAGACGGTTAATTATCAACCAAACAATTTTTCAGATAATAAAGATAATTTTCGTACCAAAAAAGATGATTTTTCTATCGAAAAATGAAAACTTTCAACAAACACATGACTTTTCAATCAAATAATTGAATTTTTAACCAAATAGTGAATTTGTAACTCACAAAAAAAAAGATTAATTCTGAAACGCAAACAGGTGCATTTACAACCCAATAGTTGAATTTTCGAACAAAGAGAGGCAATTTTTGAAGAAAATAATTGCATTTTTAACCAATCAATTGAATTTTTGAGACAAAAAGATCATTTTTTTAGTAGAAATTTGAATTTTTAACAAAGAATTAAATTTTCAGCCAAGGAAGATGAATTTTGTAACCAAATAGGTGAGTTTTCAGCAAAGTAATTGAATTTTCAGCCAAAAGGGATAAATCTTTAACAAAATGAATGAATTTTTAAGAAAGAAATTAAATTTTTAACCAATTGTTGAAAATTTCTAAAGCTATTTTATACTATTACGGAAGTTTTATTATATGCTAAATTACATTAAAAACTAAACATTATTTTATCAACTTTCAGGTATTTTTATTGAAAATTAAACAAAATTTTCAGTCGTTTCTCGGATTTTCGAGTAACCAGTAACTCGACACCTATTAAAACGAAAAATTAAAGAAAACATGTCAATCATTTCTCAGAAAACTTGTTCCTGGAAGAAAAAAATAAATAAATGTACTGACGAAACCAAAAGTTTTTTTAAACGTATAGTATATAACGCGCCTATTTTTACAATTCAAGGGATTCGTGGAATTTAATGATTTCGTGAAATTCAGAGAAGTGACACAATTCCTGGAATTCATAGAACGTCTGGAATTCACGAATTTCATGGAATTACCGGAACTCACTGAATTCGAGAAATTCGCGGAATTCAATAAATTCATGGAATTCAACAAATTCACGGAATTCACTATATTCACGGAAATGAATAAAATCAGAGAATTCAATAAAATCAGAAAAGTCACGGGATTTAAGGAAGTCATGGAATTTAAGGAAGTCACGGAATACAAGAAAATCAGGAAATTTAAAGGATTCACGGAATCTAAAAAATTCACGGAACTCAAAAATTAATAATATTTAAGAAATTTACGGAACTAATAGACTTGACGGAGTTTATAGAATTCAAGAATTCATGGAATTCACGGAATTCCCTTCGATTCCATAAATCCCATGAATGCCGCAAATTCCTTGAGTTTCGTGAATTCCTTGAATTCCGAGAGGTCCTCTGATTCCTCAAATTCCTCAAATTCCCGAAATTACGTAAATTCCTTGAATTTCATGAATTCCTTGAATTCTGTGATTTCCAATAATTCCTTGAATTTCATAAATTCCGTAAATTCAGCAAATCCAGTCAATTCGGTGATTCCAGCTAATTTCTTGAATTTCGTGATTTCAGTGAATTCCTTGAGTTCCAAAAACTCCGTGAATTCCAGAAATCCCTTGAATTATATAAATTCCGTGAATTCATTCAATCCCTTGAATTCGTTAAATTTTATGAATTTCTTGAATTTCTTAAATATAATTCATTCCTTAAATTCGATTAATTCCGTGAATTGGATTAATGCCATTGAAGTTCCTAAATTCTAATAATTGCGTGAATTCCATACATTTCATGAGTTTCTTGAATCCTACGAAATCGGTGACTCCTGTTAATTTCAAGAACTTCGTGAGTTCCTTGAATTCCGTATGAAGCCTGCGAAATCCGTGACTTTCTTGAATCTCATGAATTCCGCGAATTCCATAGATTTCGTGAATTCCTTCATTTCTATGAATTCCGTGAATTTCATGAACTTCGCGAATTCCTTGAAAGCGGTGAATTTTGTGAATTCCTCGATTTCCATTAATTCCGTAATTTCCTTGTGCACAATTTTCGTCTTATAAACGCTTATGCATGTAGCAGAATGCTGGACGGTCACTTCACGATTTACAAGACTTATAATACATAATACATACATAATAATACATGTATTGTAATTTCCTCATTCGAATACCATGTTCGCCATTTTACCTCACGCATGTATTGTAGAAGTCTTGTAGAATTCCAAACATTTTTAACAGTGTATGTTTCATCAGACCAAGATAAATCCGAATGATATTTTATATGATTTTAAATCACAAATCACTCGCCCATTATAAAGCATAAAAATTGTCGTTAATAATATCCGCACGAAAAAAAGAAACTGCAGTCTTGACTTTTTTCAAGAGAACTTTTAACTCGATGTAATAATGCTCTGAGTGCACTGCTTTTTCCATTGTTTCTCGTGACTCAATTCATTTTCCCAAAATTCATTTTAAATCTGAAATCGGCTTAAATTAAGCTCCTCTTTTTTATACGAGTGAAAGCTCCACAATTGAAGCCCGTTTAAATGTATCGACAGTCGACAAGAATCCGACAAGTGAATAGGGCACAGGAGTGTCGCTGACATTAATCTTTGACGTATGTAATGGAAATAAAATTGCGAGCGTTCATGACTGGAATTATTGGGAATAAATTATGCATTACGATTACGGTATGCGTGTGCGTTCGCACGTCTATACGGGAATACATTTTGCGGCACAACGCACGTGATGTACGAACTCGTCGAGTTATAAATAAAATTTTGATTAATTCAATAGCCCGGCTTGCAAAATGCGGTATTAAAACGGGGAACATAATTCTAAACTACAATGCATGATGTAATCCTATTCAGGTCTAAATAATCAAAGTGCTTAATCTTCTCTTAACATAAACTATCGACTTCCACATGAATTACTCCTGTTTCTTGGAAGGCTTAACTCTTGGCTTACTGGTCTCGGAATAACAGTGGCCTTAAGGGGATTTATTAAAGTTATGACCAATAATGTAAGATTCTGTCCACAATTTTGAATATTTGGGTTTGCTTTCGACTTGGACGAAGCCGGTTTTGGGATAAAATGTTTATATTTTTTTGAGTAACAAAATAAAAAAGAATAGATAAAAATTGCAGTGACGATTAGTGTAGCCGTGTGAGGATTCTCGAGCACTCTCCATCGCCGTGCGTAAAACTCACGAGGAAAACTCCCTGCACTGTTAGAAAAAAGTCGCGGAGTCACACCGATAAGTGAAAGTTTTTCCCTTTGCAACAGGAGTGTGTTATTTTACATCTCTATCGGCGGGAAGATG
>JAAAKG020132251.1:0-11097 GCA_010014905.2 Druon quercuslanigerum | reverse complement strand
CCCCCCCCATTCAGCTGTTACGTAATTTAAGTACAGTCCCTTTCATATTTTATATCATTCAATTGTATTTTAGAAAAAAATCCCTCAGAAGAAAATAACACACGTGTGTATTTAAAATCAATTTTTACACGTTACCTCTTTTTTGTCACGCTCATAGGATAACAAATTCTGGATAAATTCCAGGGTAGCCACTATTTTTAATATGTCCATCTCCCCCCGTTTCCCCGCTTCTCCCGGTAAATATTTGTGATTTTTCCCGGTTAAGGAAAAAAATTAAGTCTATTTGCGAAACCCAAAGTTTTTTCACATATATAATCAATGGCGGAAATGTAAAATTTGTTGAAAGTACCCGATTCAGGGGGGTCACTATTTTTAAAATTTTTGTCTCCCGGCTCTTCCGGTAAATCAGAGTGTGTAGCGTATCTTAAACAAAAAATTCCAGGATTTTTCCAAGTTTTCCAGGACAAAAAAAAACACTTTTCCAAGTATCTCTTTATATACAGTGAAAAATAATTTTCACATAACATAGAAATTTTAGGTCTAGTGAAAATAAAAAAGCGCCATATGCGAAATTTACCATAAGCCCCCTAAATCTGATTTTATTATTAAAAAAAGTTTTTGTCTTTCATTTTATTTAATAATTTGAAGTTTCTCATTTTTCAACTTTAGCAACAGTGTAATGATATTTTTTTAATTCAATAATTTTTTGTTGTTAATATAATCAAAGCGTTCAATTTCCTATGTAATAAACTTTGTTTTATTAGAATTGGTTTAAATATGACTGAGTTGCCGAATTTTAAGCCATTTTAGTTTTCAGTAAAATAATTAAATTTTGAACAAAATAGTTGACTTTTTAACCTAAAAAGATCAATTTTCTACCAAATGATCGAACTTTAAACAAAATGATTAAAAGCAACCAATAACAGTTAAATTGTCAACGAAATAATTGAGTTTTTAAGAAAACAGTTACATTTTCAACAAAAAAAAGGTCAATTTTAAATCTAAAAGGATGAACTGTCTCTCCCACTAGACGAATGTTTAAAATAAATTGTTGAATTTTCAAGCTAATAGTTAAATTTTTAACAAAATTCTAGAATTTTCTACTACAAAAATATATTTTCAACCAAATAGTTGAATTTTCAGCCTAAATTTTAATCTTTAAGTAAAAATATAAATTTTTAATAAAAAAAATTAACATTATAGTTTCATTTTCAAACAGAAATTAATTTACAATTGAAAAAATGAATCTGCAACCAAAAAATTAATTTTCAATAGAGTGAACCAACCTTTAACAAAAAAAAAAAAAAAAATACAAATTTTCCACAGAATAGTTCAACTTTCCACAGCACATATTCATTATCTGCCTAAAACATGTATTTTCAACCAAATAATTTAATTTTCTAACCAGATCGACGCTTTTTCAACAACAATTTAACTTCTAACCAAAAGACGGATTTTTTTCTACAATAGCTGCATTTTCAAACTCAAAATATAAATTTTCAACAAAAAAGTCCATTTTCCACACAAAAGTTGTAGTATTAACCAAAAAAGAGTAAATTTCAAAGAAAAATTATTAGAATATTTACAATTATCAAGACGAATCATTTACAAATCAATTGAATTTTCAACCAGAAAATGTGATTTTTTAACCAAATAGTATATTTTCATCTCAATAGTTGAATTTTTATCAAACTAATAAAACTTGTAATTCAAAAAGAAAAATATTTAACCAAACTGTTGAATTTTTCAGTCCAAAACACTATTTTTTTTACAAAATAGTTCAACTTTCACTCAGAAAATATGAATTGTAAACAAAAAAACAATCAATTCTTAATCAACAATGCAACAGTTAAAATTTTAGTTAAAAAAAATTAATTTTCAAACAACAAAAATTTACAGCAAAAAATTCTCTATTTTTAAAAGTTTAAATAAAATTGTTGTTGAAATTGAAAAAAAAATTGGGAATAAATGATAAACTTTTAAATATTTTCGATTGTACCTTCGTAATTTTCACCGTGATAAGATGAACAATCTATTGTTATAAACGTGTGTTTTTGTATTTTAAAATAAAATAAAAAATTATAAATTACACTTAAGTTACTTTTTTCGTTCAGCAGAGTCAAGAAAATTTGAAAACCTATTTTTTATTTAAGGGAATATAAATTCAACAATTTTAATTTGATTTCGAGAATTACGAAATTAGCATGATTTTAGACTTAAATTTCAAAAATATGGCAATGTCAAAACGTGAAAAATTGAATATTTAAGATTCAAATTGTAGACATTGGGTCATTTAAAATTCAGAGGAAGTGGAATTGTATTCTTTATAATTAAAAGGGTTCAACGTTAAATAATTAAAAATTGAGAACTTTGAAATTTGAATATTTTGAATTCAAAGCGATTAAAATTTAACAATTTAATAGTTAAAACTAAATCGAATCTTTTATGGGCAAAGCTTCCGAAATTCGAGAAATGTAAATTATCATTACATAACAAAAATTACAAGTTAACATTAAAACTGACAAGACAACTTTTTCTGAAATGAAAAATGATTTAAATTATTGTAAAAAAAACTTGTTGAAATAAATAATAATTTTAAATGGGAAGCGTTGAAAATGACAAAATTTCGACTCCCGAACTTTGTAACTTAAACGAATAAGAACTTGATTAAGAACTGAAAACATTTTAGTCATTAAAATTTGTGATTTTAAAACTTTTTTGCAATCAACCCCTTTTAAATTTTCAGTTATTTAAAGTAAATTTAAATCGCTTAAAAATGAATTATTTTTAGATTGCTAATGTACTTTCAAAAATTTTAACAACTAAATTTTAATTGCAAAATTTAAACAATTCAATTTTATTTGAAAAATTTAATCAAATCAATTTTAATTGCAAACTTAAAACCTATGAAAGGAAAAGATTTATAAAAAATTTTAATCATCAACTAAAAATCGGTCAAGTTTAATATTTTACAATGAAAATATATACAAAATATAATACAATAATATAAAGTTTTAAATTATTTAATATCGAAACGGTCCTGAAATTTTGAATATTTTAATTTCTAAATAGAATATTGTGAAATTAAAAATTTAAAACCTTCAAGAATTAAACTAACAATAATTTCAAGAAAATTTTTTATTTCAGCTGCTCATTGATTTCCATAAACACGGAATAAATTTAGAGGAATTTAAAGTAAAGAAGAAGAATTCCATTAAAACTACAAAAATTTAAAGCGAATAAAAAAAATGAAATGAATTGCAAATTTCTGTATTTTGTTCAAACATTTGTCTTTTATGGAAAAATATAAATTTTCATGTCTAATTTATCTTTTTGATTAAAAATTTATTTCTCTCGTGGAAAATTTAACTATCATGTTCCAAATTCTTCAAAAAATTCCAAATCTGGTTTAACATTAATGTAATTACTTTTTTTAAACTGATAAATTTAACCACTCAATTTTCTGCCGAAATATGACCTTATTTTATGGACGTTTAATCTTCTTGGTTGAAAATTTGTGTTTATTGGTAAAATATTCATATTTTGGGTTGATAATTCAACTATTAAGTTAAAAATTCATTTTCTATGGGTTGAAGATTCTTTATTTTATTTACAAATTAATGTTTGGACTGAAAATGTAACTATTTTGTTGAAAATTCAGCAAATTGTTTGAAAATCGTTGGTGGAATATTAATCTTCTTGGTTAATAATTCACCTTTTTAGTTAAAACTTTATTTCATTTGTTGAAAATTTATCTATTAGTTTGGAAATTCTTTTAAAAATTGAAATTTTATGGAAAATTGGTGTATTTTGTTAAAATTTTTTTTTTTTAGAAAATTAATCTTTTCCGTTAAAATTAATTTTTTTATTGAAAATGAATTTTTTTATCTAAAAATTTACCTATTCAATTATTTGTGGAAAATTTTTCTTTTCTGAAAGTCATTTCACCTTCTTGGTTCAAATTTCATTTGTTTGGTTAAAAATTGAAGTATTTTTTGTTGTTCATATTTTTCTTTTTTTATTGAAGATTAATCATTTGGTGTTGAAAATGAACCTTTCTGAGTAAGTTTGGTTTTCAAAAATAATTTTTTTAACTTAAATAATACAATAAAAATATTAAAAAATCGTAGTTTATTACCTGTTGCAAAAATACAAATTTTTGCAACAAAACACCTGAATTTTTAATAAGAAAAGATCCATTTTTAACCGCAAATGAAAAGTTACATTTTCAATTAAGAAAATTAATTACAAAAAAAGTTAAATATTTAAACAAAGAAATTAATTTTTAACCAAACATTTAGTTTTTCAATTAAAAAAATTAATTTTGAACAAAAAATATGATTTCTTAAATAAAAACGTTCAATTTTCAACTAAAGAAATGAATTTACAACCTAAGTTATAAATGTAAAAAAATATAATTTTTAACAAGGTAATTCAACTTACAACAACGCATTTGAATTTTAGCGAAAAAATATGAATTCTCAGCGAGAATTATAATTGACATTTCAACCAAAAAAGACTTACAAATAAAAAAAGTTTTAATTTATGAAAAAAGGCGAATATTCATCAAAAAAAGATGAATTTTTTAACCGTGAAGAGTCATTTTTTAAACAAAAAATACGAACTTTTAACCAAAAGTGGAACTGTTACATTTACAGTTGAAAAGAAAATTAATTTAAAAGAAAAAAGAAGTTTTCAGCTAAAGTAGTGAATCTCTAACAACAAAAATGAATATTTAAGAAAATAGTTCAACTTTCAGTAGTTTTGATCCATAAAGAGATTTAAATTTTTCAACAAAAACGCTTGAATTCAACCAAAAAGGCTAAATTTCAATAAAATAGTTGGATCCTTACAACAACAAATATTTTCAGTCAATAAACAGAAAAATCTTGAAATTTTCAAACCAAAGCCCAATTTTCTAAGAAAAAAAAATATTTTCAACCAAATATTTCAATTTTATACTAAAATGGTTAAATTTCAGACCAAAAAAGTGAATATTTAACCAAATAGGATCAATTTTTAATCTAATTTTTTAATTTTGAACTAAAAAAGATAAATTTTCGACCTAAAAGATAATAGTAGACTTTTCAACAACAAAAAATTAACATTCAACTCAAAATAGTTATTAATATAAAATAAATATTTAATACAATTTTATTAATATAAAGTAGTTATTAAAAACAGCACAAAAGGGATTGAAAATTGAAATATTCTATGTTAAAAAGTCATTTTTTGTTGTTGAATATTCATAATTTTAGTTAAAAATCCATCTCTTTGGCTGAACATGTGACCATTTTTTTTTTAATATTCGTTTTTTTGTTAATTAAAAATTAATTTAACTGAAGCTATTTTAAATATCCACGTGTTTGTGGGAAATTTGTCTTTTGGTAGAAATTTGAACTTCTTGGTCGAAAATTCTTTTTATTTTTTGTTGATAATTCGACTATTTGCTTAGAATTCATCTATTTTGTTGATAATGTAATATTTTTAATTGAAATATTAGGAATTATGATTATTTATATTATTATTATATATTCCTAATTAATTATTACTATATATTATTCATAATATACATTAATATAATAATTAAAAAAAGGAGTCTTGAAGATTTTAAGGCCATTTTTTTAATTTTTCATAAATTTTTACTAATTTTGAAGAAAAAATTGCAAGTCCTTGAAGAATTTTGAAAGAATCCGAAAGATTGTATAGTTAATTTTTTATTTGGCAGGATTTAAAAAAAAGTTGGAAAAATTTAGATGCCTGGAAAAATTGATCTAAACTGAATTACAAATTACAAAAAAAAAATTTAACAAAATATGGGATTAATACAAAATGATTATTTATTCTGAAAAAATAATTTTAAGTTTATATTTAAAAATATTTCAAAACATTTCAAGATTTTCAAAACTGCTAAAAAAGAATCTCGAAGATTCTCAGGCAATTTTTGTAATTTCTCATAAATTTGTAAAGATTTCGAACAAAAAATTGGAAACTTTTGTAGACTTTTGAAAGGTTTCAAGAGGATAAAAAAATTTCTTAAGACTCTCCTAGGAAAATTGTAAACAATTTGTGCTTTGTAAAATTTGTTTTAAGACAATATTGGGGAAAAAATTAAATATTTTAAACGATTTATTGTGATCGAATTTTAAAACTTTTCAAGTATTTTAAAACGCTGCAGATTTTTTTCCGTAATTGGTTTCTTCCTGCAGATAAAAATTTCCCGGTCGCAGGGCAATAAAATCTAGAAGTTAGAAGATTTTCCAAACTTAAAAAAATTAGCTCACTTGGAAAAATCTTTTAAAAACTTTTCTGCCTAAACCTAAAAAATCTGTCGAATACGCCAGAATTTTTTACTGACAGAAATCATTATTTCAACTTCTTTAAATATTTATAATGTATTTTCATCTGTAGAAAGTCTTGAGTAGCTTGAAGATTTTTCAAAGCTAGTGAAAAATTTCATTAAAAAAAAAAAGAAAAAGAAAATTGAAAAAAGCAGTCCACAAATGTGAATAAAGTACACTTCGTACCCTTCTTTTATTCCATGGGCCGTGTACCACATAAAATTTTCGACTTTCAAATGAAAATTGAGTTTCCAAGCACTTTTATAAAGTGCCTTTTTTTTCTTCAGTTTTTTTCCTTCTTTTTTACACTTTTATAAAGTTAAAAAACATGGGAAACTTGGTAAAGAACTATTAAAATGCTAGCAGCACTGTCCTTTTTTGTTTCATTTTTACCTACTTAAAAATTTCTCTTAAAGCAACAAATTTGCTTTAAATCCAAATTAATTAATTTTTAATAGTAATTTTTCGAATTTCTTGAATTAATTCGGATATTCTCCAAGTTTTAATGTCGAGTCGCAAAAAAAAACCTCAATTGGTGTTCTAAATTTTTCTAACTTGCAAGACAATTATTCATTCTTTCAGCCTAAATGAACGGTAATTAAATAACTCAATGCATGTAAATAAGAAAAAGAAGAGAAAAAACTGACAATAACTGAAACAAAACTCAATATGCCGGCATGGGATAACGAACGTGCATCGAGCCATAACTAATACAGCCAGATACTCTCGAAAAGTATTTGTTATTTTTCATAATCACAAAACGAAGAAGAGCATCTTCAATTTTTCATTATTTTACAAATTATTTTTATCTAGTTTTCAAATTATACAATCCAAATTAAAAATCACTCAATTTTACTCAACATTCGAACTAGAATATAATTTAAAACCAAGTTGTGATTTTTTATTTTGAAAGGTAAATTTAAAAAAAAAAGTGAAATTGTCTGTATACAAGAGATTACAACAAAAAATCTTAAGGTTCCTAGGAAAATTTCAAATGACTTTTTATTTTAAAATCTTTAAGAGAAGATTGTAAAACTTCCAAAATTTTTACGAAATAATCTAAAAGATTTTAGAACAATTTCTTTGAATTAGCTGGATAAAAAAATTGGTATCATTTACAAAATATTTATTGGTTTAAAAAAATTGATAAATTCAAAAAAATACATTTTTTCAAGAAAATGTATATTTTTGAAGATTTTAAAATCAAATATTTTTTTTTTAAGATTCCTTGGATAATTTAGTTAATTAATTTGTTATTTTGAAAAAATCATTTAAAAAGAACATTTGAAAAGATTTCATGATATCCAAAATTGCCCAAAGAAAATCTGGAAGATTTTAAATCAGTTTTTTAAATTTTTCATAACGTTTGCCTTTTTTAAACCTTAATAAGGGAACTAAGGGAACTTTTTTAATTTTGCATAGATTTTTGCAGATTTCGAAACAAAAAAATTACAAGCTTTTTCCAAATTTTAAAGGGATTCAATATGAGAAACTATTTTTCTTGAGACTTCTAGGAAAACTTTAAATTATTTTTATTTCTAAAACTTTACTTTAAGAAAATACTTAACAAAATTTTTAATCTTTACAGATTTTTTAAAATAAATTAGAAGTCTTTGCAGAGTTGTGAAAGAAGCTGGAAGATTTTAGAGTTAATTTTTTTATTTGGCATTATTTAAAATAAAATTAGGAAAAATTTAGAAATTTGGAGAAATTTGGAGAAATTTCAAAAATAATTTACAATTTCAAGAATTAAACAAGTTAAAAAAAAATGTATATTTTTGAAGATTTTGAAATAAAATGTTGAAGCTTTTTGGACAATTTCGAAAGGGTTCAAAATTTTTTTTAAATATAAGATTCCTGAGATAATACAAAATTATTTTCTATCTTGAAAAATAATTTTAGGATTTCAAGATTTGCAAAATTAAGAACTTTTCTAGAATTTTGAAGGGTTTCAAGAGGATACAAACATTTCTTAAGATTTCTAGGAAAACTTTAAATAATTTTTGTTTCGAAAAATTCGTTTTAGGACAATATTTTAAAAGATTTTAAAAAATTCGATTTTAAAATCGAATTTTGAAGCTTTTCAAGGATTTTACAAGGTTTCAAAATTTAAATTAATTTTGTAGGATTCCTCGGAGAATTTAAAATAATTTTTTATTTTGAAAATTTAATTTTAAAGAATATTTCAAACAATTAAAAAAAAGAATCTGAAAGATTTTAAGGCACTTTTTTCATTTCTCTTAAATTTGCAGTTGCCAAAGTTTTTTTTTTGTTTGAATTTTTAAAGGTTACAGACAATACAAATTTTTTTTAAACGATTTTTAGGAAAATTTTTAATTATTGTTATTTTAAAATCCTTATTGTAAGTTAAGTTTAAAAAGTTTAAGTTTAAAAATTTTTTTTGGAAAGTTTCAAAATAAAAACTTTTTCGTTCTACGAAAATTTTTAATATTTTGTTGGAAACTTTATTTTAAGAGAAAACTGAAAAAGATTTGCAAAGTGGTACAAAAGAATCTAAAAGATTTTAGAGCTAATTATTTTTCTTTGGTAGAACTTTAAACAAAATTAGGAAAAATTTAGAAATTTGGAAAAAAATTAAAAAATAGTTTAAAATTTCAAGAATTAAAACATTTTAAAACAAAATATATATCTCTGAAGATTTTGACATTCAATTTTAAAGCTTTTTAAAGAATCTCAAAACTTTTAAAAATTAAAAGAAGATTTTAGGATTCTTGGGATAATACCAAATGAATTTCTTGTTGAAAAAATATTTTTAGATAATATTTAAAAGGATTTTAAAAGTTTTCAAGATTTCCAAATTTGTTTAAAAAAGAATATAGAATATTTTAAGGCAATTTTTGTAATTTCTCATATAATATTGCAGCGTTTTTTTTTTAATTTTAAGAATAATGCGAATCACTTTAAAAGATATTTAGAAGTAAAGAAACAATTTAAAAAATAATTTAACATTTAAAATAATTTCAAAAAATTAAAAACCAAATGTAGATTTTAAAAGATTTCGAAAACAAGTTTTGAAGTTTTTTTTAAGGATTTTGAAAGGTTTTATGATAAAACCTAAATTGTCTTTAAATTTCTAGGAAAATTTTCGATGATTTTTTCCTTTGAAAAAGTAATTTTGAAAGAGAAATCGAGAACTAAAAATTCTTGAAAAACACAATCCTCGATACTAAAAAATTCTCGAAAAAGATTAAAAATTCCAGAATTAATAAAATTACCGACAATTTACAATTCTCGAATTGGAAAATTCCGAAATAAGAAAATGTTCTGAAAATTTTATTATTACGGAATTTGAACATTAGCGATTCTAGACAAATAATGGTTTAAATAATAAATAAATAGTAAATTAAAAGATAGGTTCTAGAAAATCAGTCAGTTTAAAAGATATTTAAAACTTTTTGAGATAAAAAATCATTTTACAAATCTGAAATATTTCTGAAAAATTATCAAATATTAGTCAATTTTCTGCAAACTTATGTCTTAAATCTCTTTTGTAATCACTTCTTCGACATGTCTAAAAACTTGAAAAATCTTTTAATATTTTCTCAAGAATATTAGGAAATATTTAATCGAAATAAGTTAGAAATCAAATTAATAACACATTTATAAAATATAATTTGACCTCAAATTTAAGTGTTTAAAAACAATAACAAAATATGCAGTTATTGGGAATTTTTATTATAATAATAATTATTTTCTCCCTCAAACGCTAAAATTCAGACATCAAATTAGAATTGTATAATTCGTAAAATAGTTATAAATAATTCCGAAAATAATGAAAAATTCTTTCTACTCAGGTCTTATAGCTTATCTATTAGCTATATTTATTTATTTATTTTTCACTCAATTCAATATTGAACCATCAGAAAGTAATCTCGCTGCATTGGTGTAAAAGTGACGTAAAAAGCATGCAAATTCTACAACTATAATGAGGAATGAAATCATCATTGTTAAAAAGAAAAAGAAAAAAGGGATTACTTACCATTTCAAAGGATCCGGATGCACCGAGAGGCTTTATTTGATTTTGCATTTGAGCCACTTCACTCGAAACCTGTGAGATTATTAAAAGGGTAAGAGTACTAAAAATTCCTTGAAATTTTTAAAAACAACTAATTGAACAATGTTCCAAAATTGATAAAATTACCTTAGCTGGATTGATAGGCTTGCGGAAGAAATAAATCTCGTCATCCGTTACAGCCGAGCTGTGATTGTATTTTCTCAGACCGTCTTGGTTCAATTTTCTCATCAAGTTTTTAGTTTCATCATACGTGGACTCGCAAATAAAAATATCGTCTTCTGGAATTTCCGTCGGGCGACCTACGAAAACGTTTTTTTTTTTGTTTTTTTTGTTTTTCAAGTGATTAGACTTTATGTATTAATTTTCACATCTTTGTTTTTTGTATGTTTTAGGCTTATTTAGGTTAAAGCAATATCGAAAATGCAAACAAAGAAACTGTACTCTTCTCGAAAATAAAAAGTTGAATTCATATATGAATAATACTATGTTTACAGATTTAAAATAACTCTTTTTTCGTTTTGTGAAAGTAATAAGATTTTTTAATGATGCCACTTTTTACGGATTTAATTTCTTACTAAAGTTTATGAATTTTAATAACATTAAAAAATTGTATGTTATCTTCAAATAATCTTTGTAAAAGGGGGAAAAATTTGGAGATTTTTCATGAAAATCGTACTATATTAAATTCAATTTCAAAGAGTTTTAATATTAATGTTTCAA
>JAAAKG020132250.1:0-14566 GCA_010014905.2 Druon quercuslanigerum | reverse complement strand
CAGCGAGATAGATTAGCCGAGGGGTTAGAGCGGTTAGGAATAAGTTGCGTTAGTTTAGCGTCTAGAGAAGATAGGTATGTCGAATCCCCGCAGCGTGCGTTCTGATTTTTCAAAGTGATTGTGTCTGTTTATTACGTTAAAATAAATATATAAATTAAAGATAATGATATTAAACATGTTAAATAGAATTTTTTTTTATTACCATAAATGGCCGTCTTGACAGTCTATGAACCCTTCATTGACTGTCGTCGAGACTTTAATGTTGGAGTGTTCGACGGGTTACAAATTGATCTATAGATTTTTTCTTGATGTAGCCTAGAAATGCTTCATTGACTCCTGCTAGGTTTTTTGTTGATGCAGTCTAGAAGTGCTTCATTGACTCGTGCTCGACAAAATCTAAGAATTCTTGTATTTCTTCAAGCATTACTTGCCTAATTTTCTAAATACGATATTTTCAAAATTTCAAGCACTTTTAGACCTATCCTAAAGTTACAGACTCGGTCAAGGAAAATTTCCAGGACTTTTTTTTCCGTGTAATATGTTCGGTGAGCCGCGTTAGCTGTTGGACGGTCCAGTGTCCCGATCTGAACCCGAATTGTTCTGAGATTAACTGTTTGTGATGACCTTCATGGTCGTGAAGTCTATTGAGGATAATAGTTTCGAAAATTTTACTGAGAGTAGAAAGTAAGCTTATGGTTCTATAGCTTTGGGGGGAGGTTTTATCTTTCCCAGGTTTTTGGACTGGAAGGATTTTTGCTTTTTTCCATTCAGTTGGAAAATAAGCTAGCTTTAGGCATGAGTTGAAGATATGCATGATTTGAACTATTGCTTTCTTTGGGAGGTACTTTAGGATTATATTTTGTATTCTGTCTAGACCAGGGGCTTTTTTGATTTTGTTCTAGCAATGGCTTTTTTAATTTCTGTTAGGGTTGCTAATTTTATCTCATTCAAAAATACTTCTGATTGGATGGACAGGTTATATTTTTTGTCTACATCTTCGTTATTAAGGGGGTCGTCCATATTGTTAGTGAGTTTGTGCACACTTTCAAAAATTTTTGCAATTTCCTCAGCTTTATCTTTGTCTTTGAATAAAATTTCATCTGGGGTTTTGAGAGGAAGAATGTGCTTTTGGTTTTGCACTTTAAGCGACTTCGCCATTTTCCATAGGGTGTTGTCTTTGTGGCAAGCTTATCTCCCCAGTTGGTATTTTGGTGGTCGCTAATTGCGGCTTGGATTTTCCTGTTTGTTCATTATAAGGATAGTTTTGAGATTTAAGTTCCGAGTTCTTGGCGAAAGTTTTCTAAGTTTATTTCTGCTTTTTATTTGGTTTTGGATATTTTCCGGTAGTTTATTTTTGTAAGTGAAAATTTTTTGGATGGGGATAGCTTTCTGAATAGCTTTATTAATTATTCCAGTTAGATTTTGGATAGAGTGTTCAATTGATTCTGGATTGTGATGGTTTCTTTGAATAGTTTCCAATTGACTTTGTTATAATTTAGGAAATTTGGAATTTTTGGGGCTGCTATATTTACTTGGCTGTCAGTAAGAGATATTCTGACCGTTTAGTGATCAGATTACAACTCATTTAATGCATCTATTGATTGTATATTGTTTAGATTTTTAATCATAGCTAGATCTACAAAGCTAGGCTTAGCTTTGGTATTATACGGATAAAGGTTAAAGCTATCTGGATAAAGCAAAGCACGTGGATTTGAATTGATAAAATTATAGATAGTGTTGCCATTTTTATTATTATTATAGCAGTTCCAGCTAGTGTGCTTTAAATTAAAGTCCCCAGCTTACTACTCATATTAAGTATGTGTTTTAAATCTGTGGCAGAGATGTTACTTTTTAGATGTGCATAAATGGTTACAATCATGACATTATTTTTCAGTTTTATGGCATGTGCTTCAAAAGATTTCACACTACCCAGTTCAATTTCAATACAAGGTATATGATTTTTGATAAAAATAGCAACTCCTCCTGCTGCTCTCTTACTCGATCTATCTCTTCGAAAGCACTTGTAGCCGGGTATTCTAGTATTTGATTTAACTTTGTACCACGTTTCCCCAACCATGAAGATATCAATATTAAAATTTTCTAGGAGCATAGGTATTTCTCGTTTTTTACTTTCCATGCCACTGGCATTCCAGTGTACTAATTTGAAGTTATTCAAGTTCTAGGAACTACCCATCTAGTTTAACAGCTAGTTCGTTAATCGCTTGCAGACTTTGGAAGTTATTCTGACATACTAAAAGTTTCTCTTTAAGTCTAATGGCTAATTTAAAAAGTTTATCTATATCACACAGCAAGTTGATGTCTGGGAATACGGATAGAAGATCCTGGATGTCCGGTGATGCATGCTTTTTATTTTCAGCGCCATGGTTCCACGATGAGGCCTTTCTGCTGCACGCTGTTGCTCTTTCAGTTGGTGTGGGTAGGGTTGTTCTGCTACTCGTCGTCTCTCTGCTTCGTGGTAGAGGCGGAAAATTCTGTAGTTCGCTCAAGTATGGAGTATTCCGCTGCCTTGGTGGTAGAGGGTTCCTCTTCTCTCTCTGCTGCTGTACCTTTTCAAGATGTTTCTTGTATGCAACGTATCCAGAGTAATTTGCTGGATGTTGTCCCTTGCAGTTCACACACTGCGCTTTTTGTTCCTTTGTTTTGTTGCAGTTTTCCGTGAGATGAATCCCTAAGCACTTTACACATTTTGGGCTTTCAAAGCAATTTGTCTTTCCATGTCCGAATTTCTGGCATTTTCTGCACTGTGTCATTTTTCTGGGATTTCGATATTTCTCCCATCGCATTCTCATATAGCATATCACTTTTATTTTGAAGGCTTCTTTAATACTGCTGTCATCATGCAGTTTCACCATGTATACAGGTGCATCATTTTGCGAGGATACAGGTGTTCCAGATTTTGGTTTCAGTTGGAAGATCTCGGTCACATGTAGCTCTTGCTTTTCTAGGTCGTTTTTAATGTCTTCTGTTGTGAAATGGCCTAGTCCATGGATGACGAGTTTCTTGGGTCGTGTTTGTTTTTCCGTGGAGGTGAAGTAATGTACCCACTTTTCTCGAAAGAGTTTCTGAAGATTTTCGTAGTCTTCTTGTAGATCCGTAAAGATTGTCAATCTGGTAGATTCTGTGTTTTTCTTGATTTCTGGGTCTCCTTTTGACACATCATGGATGAGGTTCAGTAGTCTGGGATAGTCATCGATGTATCGATCCAAAATTGTCGGCGGTATCTTCTGCTTCTTCGTCTTGTTGGTTTTCAGCTTGGGAGTGCTCTGTATTGCCTTGTTTTCTTTAGTTTCAAGGGTATCTTCTAACATTTCCTCATGCAAGGGGTCTTCTACAATATCGATGTCTGTTGCCACGGGTTCAAACCTGTTTGTAAGTTTGATAGTGGATTTTTCCGTCCTTTCGTAGGGCTTGAATTTTTCTGAGATTGCATCATCCCAGGCATGAATTTTGAATTTATTTTTGGTCATCATTTTGGTTGTTTTAGGATGTGCGCCAAATTCCTTCACCCAGGGCGGCGAGCTAAACACCTTCCGCCCTACGACAGAGACGCGAGCCAAACACCTTCGCCTCCTCGTATTGTTTTAGTAGATTCAGCAGATTCAAGATTGAAGATGTACAATGTCATAGATCTCGACTTCAAAGGTGGTCGGTTATCTCACTCTGATCGATCTCCTTCTGATCCTCTGATGGAATCCTATCCTATCGAAGAACTAGCACCGATGCGGGATCAACATATAAAGCGCATTGGTCACACGCTATCCCCACTTATTGACTGATGGAGCGCACAATCAATCTTATGTTCGAATAATTTCGTGAATCATACCTTAGCTCTACCTATTTGTCCACTTTTGACTCAGAGGTGTATTAATATAAATATTCGCCCGTAGCTTTATGATTTAATTTTAATCAAAAATTTTCAATTCTGAATTTCCTTTTGCACATTCGTGTATGGTCCAAAAACACAGCTCAGGTTCGTTAACCAGCCTTCTACTCCCAGAGTTTTTGGTTTTGCCTATGAAAAATCAAACTAAATAACATGATAATTCAACTTTCCCGTGAAACTTGGATAGATAGAGTAAAAAGACTAGAGAACAAAAATACTTGTTTTTAAAAGATCTATAAAATTACTCTAAACTATTTTTTAATAACGATAACCGTTTTTGTGTTAAACATAGAAAATTTCATAAGAAAATTGATAATTCTGTAAGCTGGACGAATATATGAATAAAATTTTTTTTGTACAATTTTCAAATAAAGATTTTGAAATATAATATTCGGAATCTAAAAGTTTTCACGATCCTCCGGATTTTGTCCTGAAAAGTTAAAAAATTCAATACGCTTAATGTGTGAAGCAGACCGAGTCCATATCAAATCAACAAACAGCTTCTAGTTTTACGCTGAAAGTCGCGGAATTCTCGGGAGCCACATAATTTTTTTAAAAATAAATTTAGGCGCTACATATTTTTCTGATTTAAAAAAAAATCTGAAGAAGTTATGCGCATTTTAATTGTGTGCTTTGTATTTTAAAAAAAGGGGCAACATATTTTCTTTAAGTATCTATCATTTTTAATATAATGAAGATATTTGACGTGTAATTTTTTTATTTTAATAGAATTTACAGTCTTTTTTCGTAATTCTAAGATATGTACCAGTGCGTACTAGAGTTCTGCGAAACATCAGACTGTGCCGTACACTATTTTTACATAATTATTCGCTGTAGAGTTCTGCAGTGCTCAGAGCTGCGTAATGGAGACATGTGGCAATTATTTTTGCGCATTAGATATGTATTTATGGGAAATAAAACTTTGCATTATACACCCCTACTGATTACCGCCTACTGATTATAAGTCTCTATTTCTCAGCCCTAAGCATTGCCGGATTATAATGCGCGGCCCAGTAATCTACTGTGCATGACTAAGCATTGTAGGGTTATACTGCGCCAGCCTACGCAATTTTACAACTGTACTGCGCAGGCATAAACATCACATGTTTCTGATGCGCAGCCCCGCGTGTCACATCTCCATACTACGCAAGCCTAAACATTACAGGGTTCTAATGCACATCTCTGAGAACCGCAGAGCTCTGCTGTGCATGTGTAAATATTACAAGGTTCTAATGTGCAGCTCTGCTAATCACAGGACTCTACTGCGCGTACCTGCGTATCACAGAAATCTACTGCGTATGCCTTAACATTACAGGGCTATAATGTGCAGTCCTGCGCATGACATAACTGTACTGCACAGTTCTGCATATCAAAAGACTCCACTGCGCAACCCTGTGCATCGCATAACTCCAATGCGCAACTTAATGTATCATATAAGGATTCTACGCATCTCTATATACCGTATTGTAGGATTTCACCCCACCTCCTCCCCCCACCCACAAATTGATTTTCGCTCTTCTCTCTCCCAACCCCTATCCAAGTTTCACTTATCTCCCCTCCTCTCGTCACCATCCACATTCTCTCCTCTCTCTCTCTCTCTCTTCCTACTCTCTCCTCTCCTTGTCTTTTGCACTACCACTATTTGATCATAAAGTTAATAGGCCTATTATACCCTCTAGGGATTTGTAATATAATTTTTATATGCTGATATTAGAAAGTATTTTCATTAAAATACACAAAGTGCCTCAACTACAAAATACAATTCTAATATGTATTTCAAGTAATATTTCAAAATATGTACTCATATGTATTGTGTGGCTGTATTTGAACTACATCAGCTAATTTTATTTTCCCTGTGAGGTATTTCAAATGTATTTTGTTTGAATGCAGTTAATATTTCAGATACCTCAAATACAATTTTTGTGAAATACTGCCCAGCTCTGCATAAGATTGAAAACATACCTTAGCAAAATGCAAATTAAAACCAAAAAAACTGGGGACAAAATAGAAGGGTTGGTTTTTTGAGAAAATCGTCTTTAAATTTTTTCCGCAAAAACACGGTTTCTATCGGATTACAAAGTAAGGCTATCAATGATATAATTAGAGAGAAAAACAACATGAAAAACGTCTCAATTATGTCAAAAGTTATGGATGTTTAAAAAAAATCGGATTGTTGAATAATAAAGAAAAAATTTCAAATACGTTTAACTTCTTGAAAACATTTTTTTGCAACGACGAGAAAGACATATCGCCTAATTTTCTCTACAAAAAACAACATATCATGTGTATTCCGAGTGATTATACGACTTAAAGTATAAAACTTGTTTGATTTGAACTGAATTCGATCAATAGTATATTCCAATATAAATAGCTTATCTAATTTCTCATATTTTGAGGCATATTACACAGGTCATGGATCGTAGTTATTCAGTAGTTATTTAGAAACATCAAACTGCAAAATGTCAAAATTGGTACAATTTCGCAACTTAGGCCTGCTGCAGGATAAAAGACCCGTGTCGTGACGAGGGCTCAGTAAGCTGGCGTCCATAAACAGCCCGAAATCCTCTACCTCCAGAAAATTTCTGTTTTGTATTTAATATAAGGGGCAAGTTTCTTAATCATAAACTTTCTCTCGTCAACTTAAATTCCTGAGTAGATTGTGGGAAAATTTTAAGAAAACATCCTCTCGGAAGATCAGGTACAATGTTACAGACACTGCAGAGTGCAGACTTCGGGTACTGGTAGATCAGTCTTCGAATACACCTTGCAGTTCCCAGTTCTTTTTATTCGGGAAAATTTGAAAGTTTTTGTGAGTGCAACAAGTGAGGCGGAACAAATTGTTATTTTTGCGAAAATGGCGCCAACTTTTACACCAAGAAATTCAACACAAAAAAGAACACCAGCAAGAAGCCCACACGGGAACAATTCACCTTTTGTACGCCATTCGCCAAGAACCACAACAAAGAAAAGAAAAAGTAAATCCAGCCAATCTATGGCAAAATCAAAGATATACCAGGATATCCTAGAGATACCCTAAAGATGAGGAAAAGTACGCAATATGTAAATCTTGCCAGGAAAATCCCAAAATCAAAATGACAAATTTAAACATGACCGGAATCAACAGGCATGTGCAGAGATTCCATCGCAAAGAATACGATGAAGCACTTTCGACATGTGAGCAGCAGGTTATTTTCTTTGGATTGCGTAAATATAAATATAAAGCGTTTCAGAATTTTTTAAAATTTAAAATTAATTGTATTTTTTTCAAGACAACAGAATTTTCTACAATTTATAAAAAAAAAAAGTGTAATGTGTTAATGAAGTGTGTCAGAGCAGAAGTAGATAAGTTACCGAACGGAAATTTGTCAAAAGAACGAACAAAAACATGCTCTAAACAGAAATTCAACTACCCAAATTTTTTGTAGAAAATTCATATTTCTGGATTGTCAATTCAACTGGCTCGACAAAAATTACGTCGCTCAGGTGGAAGATTCAACTATTTTGTATCAAATGAACTTTTGGTTGATAATTGATCCTTCTTGGTTTAAAATTCAACAATTGATCTCTCTTGAAGAAAATTCGTTTTTTTTCATTCAAATTTCAACAAACTTCTGAAAAATAATATAATTTGATTTTTTTAATTAATTTATATTATTGGTTGATAACTTATATTTTTTGTTTGAAATTAAACCATTCAATTTTTTGTATAAAATTCGTATTTTTAGTATCAAATTCGCTTAAAATTAATATTTTTCTTAAATATGACTGCTTTTTATGAAAAACTAAAACATTCTTTTGTTTAAAATACCAACTGCTATATTTTTCGTTGATAATTATTCCCTTTCGATTCAAAAACATGCTTGAAAGTGGTACTTATGTGTATGGATATCGTCGAAAATTCAACTGTTTGGATGAAAATAATTATTTGTGTTTTGTAAATTGTATTAATTTTGTAAGAAATTTGATTTTTTTTCTCATTAAATGTGCAATTAATTGATTAAAGATTTTATTATTTAGTTGAAGACTTAAGTATTCTAATGTAAGCTCGTTTTTTTTCAATTCGACACTAAATTTTCGTGATTTAAGCTTAATAGCTTCTTTGTCTAAAACATCAACCATTAATTTTGTCGTTGGTCATTAATCGGTTTTTATGAAATTTGAGTGCTTTTGATACAATATTGAAACATTCTCTTGTTTGAAATACCAATTGTTATATTTTTCGTCAAAAGTATTCCCTTTTGATTGCAAATCAAAAAACGTACATGAAAATGGAACTTATTTGTTAAAGATAAATTTCTTATTTTGCGAAAATTCATTTTCTTTTTAATTCATCCACTTAGGTAAAAAGTCATCTGTTTGGTGGAAAATAATTATTTTTGGTTTGCAAATTCTATTACTTTTGTAAGAAATTCGTAGAAATTTGATTTCTTCCACATTAAAAGTGCAATTTGTCGATTACAGATTTTACTATTTAGCTTAAGATTTAAGTGTTCTGATGAAAACTAGTTTTTTTTGTTCAATTCCGCATTTAATGTTCTTCATTTAAGTTCAATACATTTTTTGTCTAAAATATGAACTATTACATTTATCTTTGATTATTAATGTCTTTTTGTGAAATTTGGATGCTTTTGATACAAGATTGAAACATTCTGTTATTTGAAATACCTGATCTTATATTTTTTTGTTCATAATTATTCCCTTTTGATTGCAAATTCAAACACATGATAAAAAATAAAATTTATTTGTTGAAAATAATTTTGTTCGTTTTACAAAATTCTAATATTTTTAAAAAATAAACTTTTTGATTGAACATTCAACAATTTGTTAAAATTGTTTTTCTCTTGAATAAAAACTCTCCCACCCTACAAAATTCATAACTTCTGATAGAAATTTTCTTTTTTAGCGTTAAAAATACAATTGTTTGATTAAAAATTGTACTATTTGGTTGAAGATTTTCGTAGTTCTTGATTTAAGATTAATAGCTTCCTTGTCTAAAATATCAACTATTACATTTATCGTTGATAATTAATCTTTTTTTTTATGAAATTTGAGTGCTTTTGAAACAAAATTTAAAAATTATCTTGTTTGAAATATTATGTGTTCTATTTTTCGTTGACAACTCTTTCGTTTCGGTTGCAAATGAAAAAACGTGCCTGAAAATGGAATTTATTTGGTAAAGATCAATTTTTTATTATGCGAAAATTCAATTTCTTTTCCATTCATATTAGTTGAAAATACAACTGTTTGGTTGAAAATAGGTTTTTTTTGAAATTCTATTACTTTTTTAAGAAATTCGTAGAAATTTCGTAGAAATTTAATTTTTTCCTCATTAAAAGTGCAATTTTTCGATGAAATATTTTAATATTTGGTTGAAGATTTAAGTATTCTGATGAAAAATAGTTTTTTGTACAATTCGACTTCCAATGCAATTATGTTCGGTTTACGTCTATTATTTGTAAAAAACTTGTTGTTTGCAAATTTAACAATATGTTAAAATTGTTTTTTTTTTCTTGAATGAGAACTCTTCCTTACTACAAAGTTCATCACTTCTGGTAGAAATTTTTATTTTTTTTTTTATTTTTTGTAATTATCTATGAATTAGGTGTTTTCTTGTAGAATGCCGGAAGAACTGAAAATCATTTTGTCCAAGAAGAGTTTACATGAATGGTTGTTGAATGGTTATCTGTTAAATATATACCATTCAGCCTCTTTAACGATGAACTAAGCTAGCGTCTGTGCAAATATCTGCATCCAAATGCGAGTTTCCACAAAAGAACAGCATTAAGGGCTCACTTACTCTGTACATTCATCAAAATAAAAAAGATGGTCAGATAAGTTCTTGAAGAACACAAGTCCAATCGATGAATATTAAAATCATAGCGACAATAATCGATGTTTGTACGAGGTGGAATTCAACATACAAAATGATGAAAGAAGCATTGCATCTGAAGTCTACGTTCCAAAAATACAGGTCAAGTTCATTAACCAGCCTTCTACCAAAAATATTGATGATTTTAGCCATGGAAAATAAACTGAAAAACTTAATAATTTAATTTTCCCGTGAATCCAGGCATTTTGCCATAGGAAAATTGAAAATTCAAATTCACACCCAACAACGCAAAAGGCAGTAAAATACCCAATACACTTATGGTGAAAAATCCTTTTTTTATGTTATAAAACAAATCATGTTTCGTCGCATGCAACTTGCATTATTATTTGGCCTCTGCGTGAAGGTATCTTGAATTTTCCCATGTATCCTGAAAAACCTAATAGCACCCATTGTTTGTTAGAAAAATTAGAATTTTAAAAACTATTTTTCCTTGCTGAGGGCGCCTCAATACGTGCAAATTTGATGGAATCCGCAAATATCCGTTTTCACATAAAACCAATACCTTTTCATAATGATGAGAATGTAAAAAGCAGAAAAAACATTTTGCATTCATCATTCATTTTTCGAACGTTTTACAAACTTAATATATATTATTATATAAGGATATTTTGAATTTTTGTGGAGCAATGGGGGGGGGGGGGGCAAAAATTAAAAGTTAATTTTGTACCAAATTCTTGACCCGGTCACGTTTTTCAAAATTTTATTGTATGTTGAACATATAAAAACAACTATACAATTTTTTTGAAGGCATGCGGAATTTTTGTTAATTGATTCAATTCTTATGTCTAATTCCACTAGCCTGGGTACCCAATTGGACATTTTTTGCTTACGCCAACATTAACAACGGGCGCAGTATTGCCGCCTATAATGGTAAGCCCACAAATGGCTAGCCCGTACAAACGTAGTACAGGCTACAATGCTAGACAAGAACTAGACCAGCAATGAAAAACCAGCACTGGCAGCCAAGCGTTGCGCCAGTACATGCATAACTCTGGCAGTGTAGAGAGGTACTGTATGATGGCGAGCAGTTCAGCCAGTACGGGCTAACAGCTGGTTCCACGATCGGTGCAGTACAATTCCCACAGCACAAATATTTAAAAAATTATAAAAATACGTTTCAATATATGGTTCCTGTGCCTGTTTTGAATATCCCGTTGGGCATTGGCAAAGACAGAGCGCTAAGTTTGACCGCAGAATGGAATTTTTAATGCTTTTTTGCGGTTGCCCTTAGAACCGTTGGTACAAAAATTTTAAATTTAATTTTTCAAGAAAATTCAAAGACGTATTATAATAATCTTGTACGACTGTCAAGAAGCAACCTTTTTTCTTCTGTTGACTTTTTTCCTAGAGTGCGTTGTTTGGCATAAAATTTGCATCGTCCTTTTTTTACATTTTCAAATGCTTTAACTTTAATAGCATTCTTTTTGAAAAAAGTCGTGAAAATACATTTTTCAACTTTCTGAGTACTACAAATAGCCGTACATAAAATTTTTTAAACTTAAAAAAATGGTATCAAAACTTTTTTAAATACTCTAAATTTGTGAATTTTTGACCAAAATAGGTGTCTAATAAACTTGACCTTCAGTTTTCGACAGTTAAAGAGTTTACACATTCTTCAAAACCTGTATTTCTGGTTCAGAGGTTTCAAAACGTGGACATTTGACCAAAACTGGGGGAATTACATTTTATATAAATTAACTATCAAATTAATATTGCAATGACCAAAACTTTATTTAACTTCCTGAAAATATTATAAATCATATGAAATCTTTTTATATTTCTTAAAATTTTTGAAAATATTTTGATATCTCTTGAATTCTTTTAACATAATCAAAATCTTCTGATATTCCGTACAATTTTTTGAAATCACTTGAAATTTGTTGAAATATTTGAAAGAAGATCTATTATCTGCTATTATTTTTTTACCATAACATGCAAAATAATTGTGCAAAAAATTATTCTAAATAAAGGAGTTCAAAAATCATAACAGAATAATTGTCATATGCAGATGCGAATGAGTATGGAGTATGTAACACACAAATATTTTAAACAGGGCACAAGAGAGAAGCAATTACGACCTTTCTCCACCTCGTAGGTAGACGACTTACGGTGTTTCATGTCAAGCAAGATCCGTTAAAAGAATTATCGCCTGCGATTAATTCTACCAAGCCAAAGAGCTTCGACGTTTACCAAATGCACTTTTTCATGGATTATTGTCAAAACTAGCGGATTATAATTCAAATCTGTAATCCAGCTAGTGATGAAATTCTAAAACGTGAAATTTGAAAGTGTTGCATGTTTTAGACCCTAACACATTTAAAAATATCATAAGTAACACTGTAATAAGATTCATTAAGCAGATTAGTAATCAAATTGGATGGACCTAATAATACGGGAAAAATAATATATCCAGTTGTCTGAGAAAACTTTTATCCTTGATCTTTCAGAAAATATTATTTCTGGATTTTCCCTGCATAAAAAAGGAAGAAATCACAAATAAAATTCATATCTTATTCGATTTCCCATTTTTTTCTTTCTAATATCTCTTGCCTTTCACTTCTTCGCCATATTTCTGAACCAAAGATCCAATTACCTGTTACGAAGTCTTAATCCATCCAATAACCGTATTTCGATTGCACGGGACACAGCAGAGTATTGTAACACTGAATCTATCTGTTTTTTTCTTTTAATAAGAATCTATTAATCGAGGGCGAGATTAATCGACCAGATGATTAACCTATCGCACAATTTCGGACAGATCTTAATATGTAGCACTCTTTACCGTTCTTCTGTAACTGTTATCACTCGGTGCATCGTTTTAGAACACTTTCATCAATCCACCCTTTTTTAAATTGATTACTTATCAACAATTCGTTTGAAAAACACTTACGAAATCCCGCGCCCTACGAAGGGGGGACTGACCGCGAGAACCATTCAAGTCCAGCGCCATCGACAAAGTGAGAGGTAGCGGCATTCGTGAGTGAACCAGTGACGTCAATGGCTCAAGCTTCTCTGTTACCATTCCACCGAGAAACGTTAGAAAGGTGCCAGCCACATTTCCCTCCTTCCAACTTCGCGAAGATTATCTAGCAATGTACGTGACTAGAGTATATGTTGACAATTCGTGAGTGGCGCTTGTAAATTACATATAATATGTTTTCAGGTAACTTGCCTCCATCCGGAATGCACTTGTGATTTAAAACGAGCATCGGCGATTAATTGCTTTCTAAATATAAATTAGTTTCATTTATATTATTATTTATTATTTATGCTTAAATTTGGATTTTGACGATTATTGAAAATTTTCACTCGTTTTCAATCAAATGTTATACTAATTCTAGTGCAGTGGTATGCAAGATGAAACGATTATTAATTTTTTGAAATTACTGTAGCGTATTTATTTTAAATCGGGCAGACGGTCCCATGCTTAAGTACCAGAATCATTTGCAACTAAAATATTTGGATTTTCAAAGAGAATAAGATGGAAACAGCCTAGAACTAAAACAAAATACGCTACATTGACATATAGTCAAATAATCAGATGCATCTAACGCTACACGCTGGAAGTAGAGGTTTGAAGTTTCCATATATGCTAACAAGTCGAAATTCCATTGTTCTTGGGTTTCATTTTTTGCTCATATCTCCAATAATAAAAATTCTTAATCGGTAATAAAACTACAAAATTCGTACTTTGACTAAGGTGAGTTTTTGAGCTAGGTTTCCTGCTAAAATATCTATTGGATCTGTTCTTCTTTTAAATTCATTTCTTTACCAACTCATACGGAAAAAATTTATGCATAAAAAAGTCACGAACTAATAGGTAGGTCTCGCATATGAGAAAACTTCATCGGATATTGATGTATTTTCGTAAATAATCTGCGAATTTTGAGAAGGAATTGACGAAGTCTATATGAAAAGGCTAACACATTCATCACTTTTTTCGGTAATTAATTACAAAAATATCATGAGTGATTGGGACAAGTTTCACAAAGCAATGTCGAGCTTGCCCAATAAATCTAGGAACTAATAAGTAGGTTTGCCAGCGTCGGCCGTCACACACTCTCCCCTAAGAGCGCGGTGCGTATTTGCACGCGTATGTGCACGCGTGCGCGGAGAATATTTCTGTGGTAAATTTTACATAACTTAGTTCGGCAAACGGAGTATATTTGGCATTTTATTAAACTTTCACTTTTAGTCGTGTAAAATAAAATAGGGTAATATTTGATATGAAAATATCAAATATTAATAAAAATTCATTACTATTTAATTCACGATTTAGTAAGAAATAATACAACTAGATAATAAAGATTACCAGACAGTTTGGTAAAAGAAGATGTAGATTACCTGCCCGTTAGGTTAGATGAGTCGAATGGTTAGTTACAGCATCAATGAAAGAAAACAAGGTCTACCGCTCTGAATATGTGAATTCTGTATCCTAGTCACGTAAAATTTCGTGCGGCAGCGAAAAAAAAATTCTTGCTACAACCAGATTCTGTGGTAGGTCATCCACTACTACAGACATTTTTACACGGTTCAACTTAAACTATTACATTAAATTACAATACAGTACATATAATATAGATGCACACTTTTAATGATATTAACGCTTTCAAAAATGGAAAACGCTGTGACGGGTTGCGGACCACCTAATCTAAGTTTAACGCGCTCGATCGCTAACGACTAAACCTCGCGCCTAACCAGAGATGGGTTGTGACATGTCACTCGAGGTTTTCTACGTATAATACATAAACGACGTAATATACGTAGAAAAT
>JAAAKG020132249.1:0-14566 GCA_010014905.2 Druon quercuslanigerum | reverse complement strand
ATATACCAGCGAAAGGTCCGAAAATTAGCCCCCCCCACCGCTTCGGTCAATTTTTATCCAATCGAAGAAAAAACTTCCTGTAAAGTACTATCTGATAGGGCTACACTTTGCCCAAGTTTGAGTTTGATCAGAGAAAGTCTTTTTTCAGGGTGGTACACTACATAAATGATGCCCCACAGATGGATTATAAATTTACAGATTCATATATTGCCATAGTAATCTCAGCGTTAAAAGTAGTAAATAATGTATATTTAAAGAAATTAACAGTAATATCAAAAACACAATGATTGGCCACCAGGATTGGCTAATTATTGCATAGGCTAATTATTGTATGATTTGCCACTAAAATGTTTTTAAATGCAGTTATTGAGCACCTTGCTGGCCATGATGATAGAATACTGATGTTAAAAGCACAGTAATTATCCTATAAAACAATTTTAAAAGAATTTTTGCAGCGATATTAGTAATTTGCTGTTAAGCTATCGTGAGCAATCAATAAGTTTCTGCTTTATTCACGATAACAACAATTGATCATCCATTGAACGTCATAAAGATATGTTGTTAGGGTTATAAGACTTCTATCTTATATTTTAATTCACGAAATTCAATTATAATCCACAAGTTTTTTTTTTATTTCAGGCGTAACTAATTAAAAAAACAATTATTTTGAACACGCAAACATCCCTGACTTTAACAGTTTTTTCGTTGAAATTCCTTACTCATTCAACATCACCGGTTTAACTTTGGTATTAATTTCGTTAATCTAGCTATTCAAATATCCAGCAGACTTGTTTGCGCTTCATTATGCACTATTTATTAGTATTTTTATTTCTAAGTATTCTTTCATATAAGCATATTTAAATGAGGTGGCCAATCATTGTAGGCTGGCCAACCATTGTACCGGGTACTCTTTAAAAATATAAATGTGAAAGTGATTTAAGAGCGCTTTTAGACACACATACACCAAAAACTTGTAAGACCATACAGCTCGCGGCTTTGTACGAACTTACAAACAGTCGACCCAGGTATAAAGCAGATGTACCAGGCGGTGCCATACCTGCATATTGCGGGCGCCCGCGCCGAAAGAAAATACAAGTTGATGCAGTACCGAAAAGCAGTACGCCACTAAAAAGGTTTGTGCACGAAGAGACCGAAGTAACAAAGGCCGGTCTTACAAGCTTCTGGTGTATTTCTTTGACTCATTTTAAAGAAAAAACTATTAATTAAGAAGTGGAAGAATTACATTTTTAACGAAATAATATTCACATACAATATCAGAAACTCTAAAAACCAAAAATTTCTAAAAAATTTTCCGTTACAATTTATATAAAAATGTTCTTCATCCATCAAGGTCGCATTTGACCCTATTTGCTAACCCTGGAAATCCATACATAAAATGAAAATGTAAAAAATCCCTCGCATATTGAGCCTTCTCTTCTGGAAGTCCTATCCTATCTACTTCGTCGTTTCATTGAGAAATGTATTCCATGGGTTCCAAATAAAAAAGAAAAAAAAGAAGAAAAAAGAAAGAAATCCCGCTGACAGGGGCGCGGCTCATGATTGCTGTCGCATTGTGCAGTTTCTCGTCTACACCGAGAACCAAGCATTGTCACGCACGACGTTGAATGCCCTGGAAAGTCAGTTCCGAATGACGTGGGAGGACCCACGGGGGTAAAATACTGGTAGGGGGCAAAATTAAACCCCAGAGACAATAGGTCAAGCGTCCATAGAATCGGAAACACCAAACACGCCCTTCCCTTATGTGACTTCTATCTTCACTTTACTATTACGAAATCGCCCCCCCCCCCCGCCCGTCCTAATTCACAATTGAATTCTTTATTTGTTTTGGCGCATTCTCCTAATATCAAATTTACCTTTTGACAATTGAGTTCTCTGGATTCTTGTGTTTTATATATTTTTGAGGATCAATGGAGAATTTAGGTATCGATTAGATGTACAGAAAGCTGGATACAAGGTTTTTAATCCCAATGCAGATGATATGTAAATTAAAAGTGCTGTAAGTTTTACATTGAAATTTTCACAAACCTTCAACTTCAATTATGGCAGTAATGATTAATGAATTTTAAATTATGGTAATTTGAAAGAATTTTCAGATCATTTTAAGAAAATCTGAAAGTTTTTAGAATATTTCAAAAACATATGAATATTAGAATAATTAGGGGATTGCCAAAAAGTTGGACACCCTTTAAAAGTGTTAATTATTGCCAGAGGTATTTCCATATTTCGAAAGCATATCAGTTTGATGATTATCGCAAAATCTTTTTTAAAATTTACATTTTGTGTTGCGATTATGTAATTTCATTCCAGTTTTATTTCACTTTCATGTGAATTTCAATATCACCCCAATTCAGTTTTCTGTCAAAATTCACAGCGTTTGTAAATTTTTGTTTACAAATAATTGAAGTAAGGTGCATTTAAAATTCCTCGAAATTATGGAAAATGGTTCAAAATATAAGTCTTTATTCTATTTTCGTTTGGGCTCCAAAGAACTATTCTAAGTAAATTTGCAAAATAAAAAATTCATAAAATTGCTCTAATTAAGGGGGCCTTCTAGTTTTGAGCCAAGATTTCAAGCCTATTCTTTAAAATTCACTGCAAAAAACCACACATGATAAGAGGAAACGGTTTATTACTATTTATCGATACATTTTTCGACTCCAAAAAATTACGTTTATACAAAATTTCTATATCCCGCGACCTTAGAGCATCCTTGATTGTACCACTGCAAATATATCACTGTCGACATTGCGCGAAGCCTTCGACTATTCTAATTGGATAAAATTAAAAAAGAAAAATATGGCTTTAATTATGATTGCATTGGCTAGGTTAGGACAGAGAAGTTTTTGAACATTTTAAAATCTCTGCAAATGGCCAAATTTTTCACAAACAAACAATTTTTGTCTTATGTTTTTGAGCCCTTAAAAATTCGAAGAAAAAAAATATTTACAAAAAGCCTGTAGCCTGACTTCGTGACATGTCTGCTCAACAATTTAGAAAAAGATTGCCCCGATATTCTAAATATTTTTAGTCGAAGTCTTTCTAAAACTTGTTTGAAACACGAATTTTAGGAAAACTCGTTTAAAAATAAATGATGAATTTTTTTTTGACTTATTTTTTTTGAGCTTATAAAGACTGTAAAAATAAAAAAAAAAATTTTCAAGAATTTTGTATCCTAACCTAACATGTCTGCTGAGCAATTATAAAAGTTACCTGATATTCCAAATATTTCTAGTTGAAGTCTTATCTAAACTTTTTTACAACACGACTTCGGAGAAAACGCGTTTAAACATAAATGGCAGAATAAAACATGATTGGGAAAACTTCCTACACAAATTTCTATGGCAAGGCACGTTTCTAATAACTTCTAAATTCGAAATATGATAAAAAACAATTTTTTAAAACATTGAAACTAGAAGACCCCCTTAAACAAAATAAAAATTCGAATAGGGCGTGAGAGACGTGTCCTTATATTTTTTTAACTATTTCCCACAATTTTAAAACAATGTTTATTTTTCTTAAATTATAAAGCCGCCGAACAATCTTGTAGATGATTTCTGCCTGTAGTGTAATGTCTGGACCAGTACATGAAATTTAAAAGAATGAATGTCTAACATTTGCAGTCTAAATACACATTATGCAACAAAGCTTACTCTTATCATAATTTGGAATCGGTGCAATGCTACGAATACTTTACAAATATTGATTAAGAACAAATAATCGAAATCCGAGATCTAAAGGAAAACAAACACAAAACAGAAAAAATGTTCTTATCTACAAGAGAACTATTTCCTCCACCTTAATGAGTCACCAAACGATTTTTATCAAAAAAAGGATCGTCCGGAACTTCGTAACGAGGGTCGTCCTTGTAAACTTCTCTTCGAAGGAAACGGTTGGCGCCGTGTCTACGCAATCGAATCAGTCCCGGGTACTTCAGGTTGTTCACAGTAAACTTGTAAAACAATAAAAGCTTCCGGCCGCTCCTGGCGTCCATCCTTCCTTCGAACCACCAACATCGAGTTAGGTTAGCCCGTTGGCCAAGCCAGTTTCCTTTTTTAGGGTTTCCAACTTCGAGGACCGCGAAGGACGACTCGCGCGTAAAAAAGGAGAGTGTAAAAAAGGGTCGCGAGATCGCAACCGAGGGAACTTCCTAGTTCAGTTTAGACCCCAGGAAGTATTTCTTCCGAGTCGATGGTTCGCGACGGAAATGAAGATTTCACATCTGAATTTTTTCGCATTCGTCAAGCGAGAGGAATCGAAGGGTGCGACGAGTGCGAGGGACAATAGGAGAACCACTCTGTCACCCTACGTTAATTTCTCCCTGAGTATTTCACCCCCTCACCTCCATCCCTTATTTCTCAACCTTTCATGAGTCGTACCTCTTTTAGTCATTTTCTCGTATTCTCTCTCTCTCTCTCTCTCTCTCTCTCTTGATGTGCTTCGTTGTCATCTCCATTATAAAGTCCTTCGAATATATATCCGTTGACCCGATTTAAACTCAAAGAGCGATTTCCTCCCCAACGTGCGTCAAATCGGAAGTAAGGGCTGATTTCGAGTCGAATTCGTCCCTGGCTAATCGATACATTTATGGACTTTACGACTTTTCAGCTAATTTCACTTCTCCCATCTATCACGTTTCCGGCAATCGGCCAGCGAAATTACACTCGACGATTTATATTTGAAACAAAGGTCCTGAATTCGTGGGAGCAAACAATTTTCAAGGGTGTCCTGCTGTGTAAAAATATAGAGGTAACAGTGTTAACATTTAATGACAAAAGAATCAAAGAATGAATAGCTATAATAGACTACTATCTCTATCACGGAAAAAATCAGTCTGCTAAAGTTACAGTATTTTTAGTTAAAATAGCGACAGCACAGATTTTCTGTAAAGCTATTCAATTTTACTGCAGATATTAAGACACCAACTTGACAGAAAAGCCTAGTAAATCTTACAGTTTACATAGAAAAAAGCTGGGCCTATGATATTAATCCACATTTGTGACGCAGTATTTTTTGACCAAAAGAGACTTAAATGAGTTATTAACAAAAGAAAATTACATTGAAATTGTCACGGCAACGATTGAAGGCCTGGAAAAAATAAGACGTAGCAAAAGTAAGCCTAGCTTTTTACTTTGCACAGAATATATCATTGAATTGATCAAATTACTTTAAATTATTTAAACTCTCTAAAAAAATTCTGTTATTTTTTACAGAAAAGCTAAGTTGTCTTTACTTTATCTAAATACCCTCTAAGTTTAGCAGAATTTCTTTCGGTGTGATCTCTATGATTTGAATAAATTCAGATATTTTTTATATACTCCTCAATGATTTATATTTTCTCAGTAATTTTTTTGATATTTTTCATAAAAAAGCACTCGTTTTTACTATATAATCTTGCATTCATTTTTCTTAATTAACCAAATATTGAGCTTAATACAGATCACAGGAAAAAGTATGAGAGTAAATAAAATGTACTGAAAGAGTACGGAGTCAATGGATGGTTCCTACCAACAGTGAAAACAATATATGCAGGTGGCCAAGCAAGTCTGAGGGCAAATGAGTATGACTGAGTGACTGTTTCGAAATTATGCAAGGCGTTAGACAAGGATGCGTTATGTCCTTATGGCTGTTTATTATATTCATGGACACCTGTCTAATAATGTTCCTCTTCGATCAAGATGTGTATCGCGGGGCAGTAAAGGTACGTGAGCTAGCTTTCGCAGATTATAATGTTGTTATGGCAGAATCAATCGAAGAGTTGTAAATAATGTTAGACAAACTGAATACAAGCATTAATATAACATCATGGGCTTAAATTAACGTAAATAAAGCAAAAATTATGGTGTAAAAGGGAAGAGTGAGAAAACAATACGCAACATTGTCATGAATGGATATGTCATGGATATGAAGATTAGTGCCAGTGTAGGAGCCATTGCAGAAGTAAAAATATAATATATGAAACTAGAGTATCAACACAAAATGCTGTCGTTGCACCTACTGTAGAAAAGGATAAGGGGCCGTTAAAAAAATACGTGACGCCTTTAGGGGGTGTTACGCTAATCTTAAAGTTACATACACTTAGTATATAAAACGCGTAATGCAGAGGGTGGGGGGTCATAATTATCAGATATTACCGTTAGGTATTTTTTGAACGGCCCCTAAGAGTAAAATTAACGCGTTTGGCGTGAATATCCTGCAAAATATGTGCGGTAAAACGTTAATGGACAAAATCAGCAATGATAGAATCCTTAAAGATTATATGATATAGAGGGGACACTGAATTATAAATTTGAAATAAATTCATTAAGGCGGTTTGGACATGTTGAGAGAATGACAGATGAACCACTGACGAAATAAGTATATCTGGGTAAAGTAAATGGCAGCATGCCCAGAGGCAGACCGAGGAAAAAATGGTTAGAATGAATGACCAATAGCTTATGAGAAATGCATGCTGAAGAGTGTCAGTGAAGTGAATTACGCCCTAAACAAAAGATCGTAGGTACTAATGGGCCCGAAAGGAGAGCTTTACATGGTGCGAATTTGTGAAGCTCTTCGCCTGGGTTCGTTGTAGAACGAAAGTGTTATTTAAATAAGCAACACGGGAATTCTATATCATTCTAAAACATTTTTTAATATATTTATGAGAATCGAAACGTAATTCTTTCACTTATTTGATGATTTTCATAATAATGATAATTAATTTAGCTGAAACTGTATTAAAAAATGAAATGATATGTTATAGTTTAATTATAAAAATTACTTAATCCGCATATTATAAAATTTGATAGTTGAACTCTAAAAATGATTAATACAGATTTTACTACACATGTGATATAATTTTACATTAATGTTGTGAAAATGTATAGTTACTATACAAAAGTATAGTAAAAGTGTTTTCAAATTACAAACATATTTAACAATGATAAGTCAAATCACCAAGAATGATTTAAAATTATAGGATTTGTCTCAGATTGTTATATAGTTATTCAAAAATCATGTTTTAGAAGGCCATGCACCTTAGGTTGTAAAGTGCTTGGTTCAAACAGAACTAGTTCTCGGGATAAATTAATATAGAAAATATGTAATATGTTAGTTGATATTTCAAATGAGAATTCTAATTTTTTCAAACATTATTTTTGAGAAAATATGATTTATATGTATACGGCCAAAAATCGTCCAAAAACAGCGTTACGTAATATATGGACGATCCCGCATAGAGAAGCGTATTATGACGTGTAAAGATTCATAATGTTATGAAATGCAGAAAAACATGCATGAAAGAAAAGCAGCGTTTCCTTAATCAAGTTTGTTTTTGCTTCTCAGGATTGGGAACTGTACTCATGACTTATCTTGCTGCTTGGCTATCATGCAGAAATGTATGCAAAGCATACTCATTAATTTCAAATTAAAACCACAATAGATCCCAAGCATATGTTTTTAGAATAGAATTGGTGAAAAATGCTGCAGGCAGTTAACAATGACATATCAAAAGTCATAAATTTGTCAATTTTTTAACGCACTTTCCAGTTTCACAATTCTATTCCACTAAGAGTGGCACTCTGGAAGAGCCTCGGTGGCCCATATGGTGAAATCTAGCCCTAGCAAGAGAGTTTTCCATCTCCGGAGAGTCGTGAAACCGGTACCTCTAGAAGAAAAGGTTCTCTAAGTACTTAAGGCTGTTGCTCTTGGTGGTTCGGAACCCACCTTAAACTGTAGGTCCCCCCTCCCACCACACGAAGTAAGTGTGTGGGAGGTGTATAAAGCCTAGGGAAGAAGGTATAAGAAAAATGTAAACCCTTAGGGGACAAATTAGAAGCTTCCATCCACTAATAGAGACGCGAGCTCAAGTATATTGAAAACCAGCAGTAAATTGACATTAAAAATATAAACAATTTAAAGGGTCTATCACAAGGTACATGATGCGTTAAGGGGAAACGACAATTAATCATTTATAATTAACAACGCTTGAAATCTTAGAAATATATAATGTTCGATTATAAATTGAAAACATTTCAAGTAAAACAATTTTAGATTTAAAAAAAAATTTCAACATAAACTCTCAAAATTGATAAATTTCACACCAAAATTTTTAAAAATTGGACAATACTGCATTAGAAAAGTGTTAAAGTTCCTGATTTAAAGCGTTAAAAATGGAAGTGTATTTTTTTAAATAGAAGAATCTCGAAATGAATAATGTCAGATTAATATTTCGAAAATAGCACAATTTTAAAACGTTAAAAATGCAATAATTTTAGATTTGAATTTTGCAAATTTTATATTAAAAGGAATTAAAATTGGATTATTAGAATAAGAAGAGTTCAAAACTGAATATAATTGAAAATTGAAAACTTTTGAAATAAAATAATAAAATTGAAAAATAAATTAAATGTTTCATAGTCAAAGCTTCTAAACTTTTAAATTCAGATGGTTTAATGTGAATCGATTTTGTTTTTAAACAACACATTTGTCAAATTTTTCGTTTCAGATCCTTTAAATTTTAACACTTTCTTTAGAATTATTATTCATTTCTGAAATTTTCCAATAAAATATTTTTCAATTTTAAATAATTTTTTTTAAATCTTCTTCTTTATTCATAATGTGTCCCCTAAGGGTTTACATGACTTCCATTCCTTACCACTTACATAATAAACAGAAAGAAATTTTCTACTACATTTTTTTTTTTAATCTTGAACTAAAAATCGGACAATTTTAAGATTTTGCATTAAAAATTCCAAAAAATGAAAAACTACAAAACAATATTGCTATATATGTTTAAAATTGCACATTTTTAAGATTTTAAATTCATAATATATTTTTTTTAACTTGAGTTTGAAATGTAAAATATTTTGGAATATTCTCAAGTAAAAAATAATTCATTTTTTTAATGTCTGTTTCTAAAATCGATTCTTTTTTCGATTCTTTACGATTTCGAATAACTGAAGAAACCAACCAATTTTTCACATTTAAAAAGAAACAAAACTATTTAAATATTTAAGTGCAAAATGATTAAATTAAAAACTGAATATCAAGGCTTTCAATATGAAATTCTAAACTACCGATTCGTAAAATTTGAAATTCGAACTCTCTAAAAATTAATTAATTTAAAACCAAGAATTTTCGAATTAAAGCTTTTGAAGCACAAAAGCTTTAGTCTTAATCGTATAGTAAACACAAATGAAACCGTTTTAGAATTGCGCACTCAAAACTATAATTTAATTTGAAATGCCAGAAATTGATTGGATAAATTTTTAAAATAAAAAATGTGATATCTGTCAAAAACAATCACTCTCATTTTCACAATTGCAAATTAAAAAATTTGAAATATTGTGAATCTTCAAAGTTCAATTATTCTAAAATTGTTAATAATTGTATGCTTTCTGATTTAAAATTTTGAAAATTATTTATGCAAAACTGAAGCTTTAAAAATTAAACACTTCCAAACTCCGTTAAAAAATTGAAGGATACTTAAATCAGATTTTGAAACGCCTAAACGAGAAAGATTTTTTAAGGCAAATTTGCTAATACTTTTGTAAATATTTATGCTGGAAGATACTTAAAAACTTACCAATATTACACGACTCTGGCAAGAAATTTTAAAATCTAACAGACCTTCATTTGGATGCTAAACATTTTCTATTTTCATCCCCCTTTCTACTCTCCTTTTGCACCTCTCTACCTTGGTTACCGATGTTAAGAAATAAATTCAGAATCCGCCCTGAATAAATAGTCGCGGAAGAACTTTTGAAAAAACTTTAGGCACGTTTTTACCACTCGAAATCCGTCTGAAACATACGACACTGTGTTGAAAAGAGCCACTTTACACAATACAAGTATTTAATAGGCTTTACAGGAAAAATTGTACCTTCGGAGAGGGGTTTTATCACAAAATAATTAATTTTAAAATTGTGCATCATGATTTTTAAAATCCAATCATTTTAATCTAATGTGCAAAATTAACTTCACACTTAAAATGATTTTATAAGATGTGGAACTAACGTATACTACTAAGCTGTCATATTGACATGTCAAAAATAGTCACCAGACAAAAAATCATACGAAAAATGAGCAGAGATATACGAGCTTCAGTGTGGTCAAAAGAAATGAATAAATGAATGTTAGATTATTACATCCTTTGCAGGAAAATAAGCATTTTATTTAGAAAATGGATTTTCATATTTTGCATACGTATTTCAGCTACATGGCAGCTGTCAAAATAATGTTTTCCAAAATATAAGTTCCACATCTTTGAAGTAAAAACTCTACACCCTTATTTTGAAAATTCAAGCAAAGAACTTGACACGATTTTACTACTTTGCCTATACACATAGCAAATATTACAATGTAATTGAAATTTTTCAAAAATTTGAAATGGATATTCCAGTAAAACTAAGCAAAAATTTGTATAAATGATGAAGAAAAGATTCCTCATTATATTTGAAACAATCATCATCTGATTACTCTGACTTTCTCGGTAGTCGGGTCAGACACCCTCCCTACATTTTAATGCCAACGAAATGAATTTCTCGATGACTTTCGGTGTTGTTTCATGAAGTACGCTCCATGCTTCCAGATCACGATGATACCCCTAAACTGTAACCCCCTGAGAGACAATCAATCAGCTGAGCATTGGACCTTGACTGTGTCCACATTGCGCGCCCTTGCCTTACTGTACTTGGCTCTTGCTTGTCTCTCTTTTATTAAGCTTATCTGTCTGTCTGTCTGCCTGGACTTACTTTCTATGTCACTGTGGCCAATATGATGTGCACTGCCCATGATCAGTCTATATGCTACTGACTACGTTTAACTCACATCGGGACATGGGACACCATAAGGGGCGTGAATAAAATAAAACGTACCCATGAATGGATGAGCGCATCTGTGACTTTTCGCGATACTAAAAGTGTCTCCTTGCCTCTTTGTCGAAAACTGAACCAACCGTGACAATCATGATTTTTTGCACGAGGTGGACGAAGGGTGTACGTAGTCAAGACCATTTCTTACGTAAGGTATTTTCAATCTGAGAATCACTAAAAAACAAAAGTTAAACAGATATTACTGTAAACAGCTGTTTGTCAGCGAAATCTAGTGCTTAGTGTAGTACCTAGTATATTAAATGTAAAAGACTGTATGTTGGCCGAATTCATTTGAAATCATGCAGGCTGAACACGTTCAAGTCACAGAATTGACTGCGGATGAAATATGTTGTTTTTCAAAGGCTTTTAGACGACACATATTTCACCGATTTGATAGAAATTTTTTTTATCTAAGTTATGAGTATTTGAACTTTTAAAACTCGTAACGCAAATTATGAAAAAAAACTCTGATTTTTTCTTTGAAGTGCTGTAGTTTCGAAATTGATATAGATAATATACTTTTTTCTTTCTGATTCTAGTAGTTTTTTCCATTTTCTTTCAAAATTCACAACAAAATTTGGAAAATTCCTAAAACTGAAAAAAATAGTGGCTGTTTTTCTGAAAATTTTGAAACACTTTTCTTGAAAAGGCTAGAGTTTTTTTTGTTCTTGATTTTTTTAGGTAGGTACTATTATGGCGAATATATATCATAAGAGATTATTTTGTGTTCGCGCCTTGGAGAGGCGAAACAATTTTCCCTGTTACTGAAAAATGAATATTCACATTTTGTGCAAAAGCAAGACAAGATACGAAAAATTTCAAGGAAGTAAAGTTATTTCTCTCAAAAAGTTCTAAGGAAAAGTCTCTTGGCATTTTTGTCTGTCTTTCTTTTCTTTCGAGATTTTCGCCTGAATAAGAATAATACAAAATTTCCGGTAATTAAAGGTATTTTATGAACATCTTAAATTTTGATTATCAAAAAATATTAAAAATGTGTACCTATTTATGACATACTGTTACGGCCTATTGTTATGAGAGAAATACAAATATAGCCGAACTTGTTCTTATTTCGACGAAAAACTCGAAAGAAGCGCAAGATAGAGAAAAGTGCCAAGAGACTTTTCTTTAGAACTTTTTGAGAGGAATAACTTCACTTGTGTCTTTTGTCGTATCTTGTCTTGCTTTTGCACAAAATGTGAATATTCATTTTTCATTTACAAAAAAAATTGTTTCTCCTCTACAAAAAGCGTGTGCACACGATAAACTATCATGAGATAGATTCGCCATAAGAGGACCTACCTAGGCAAAAATCAAGAACAACAAAAAACTCTGGCCTCTTTGAGAAAATTCAAATTCAAATTTTGAGAAAAGCAGCAGCCATTTTTTCAGTTTTAAGAAATTTAAAATTTTTGTTGCAAATTTCGAAAGAGAATGAAAAGAACTACTAGAAGCAGAAAGAAAAAGTGTAATATCTATATCAGTTTCGAAACGATAGCACTTCAAAGCAAAAATCAGAAAACTTTCATAAATAAGTATCGACTATAATAAGCCTTTTGAAAAACAACAGATTTCTTTCGCAGCCGATTCTGTGACTTGAACGTGTCCAACCTGCATGATTTGAAATTAATTCGGCCTGTTACTTTACTGATAATTGTAACAGTATTACCTGTAACTTACCTAATAATAGTAGTAAAATATAAACTCTGTTAATTAAATAAACGTGGAAATGTAAGGAAATTAGTTATAGAAAATGAAATGTATTAACAGAAATAAGTATTCAGTTTTAAACGCGTACAATATTTTGTTTTCTAACCTAATACTTTGCCGTTTTTAAACGAACTTTAATGTTTATTTAAAAAATTATTCTTAAGTCTATAAATAATCAAAATTCCTATTTATTTATCATGGGGTTTACGGTCTTTCCCCTTCTGCTCGTTTTTTTCCATATGCGAAATTAATTAATTAAACCCAATGAAAAGCCCAAATATTTTTCATTAAAAGTATATTCTTTTTGATTGAAAAATCTGCTAATAAATTTCTGGTTAAGAATTCTTCTTTTTGTACAAAAATTGTATTATTTTGCTGAAAAGTTAATCATTTTGTTGAAATTTTAAGAATTTTATGAAAAAAATGATTCTTTTTGGTTGAAAATTCAACTGTTTCTGTGTCTTTTTGCAGAAATTTAATCTTTTACTTGACATGTCGCTAGAAAGTACCAATATAGATACTTTTCTAGTACCTGCGCAAGTACTTAAAAATGGAAATCCTGAAATACCAGCTGATCCCCTATTCGATGGTGGTGGTATGACTGATCTCATAAAAATTTTAATTAAAAAAAAAATTAATCAACTTTAAATATAAAATGAAGAAAACTCAACGGTTGCATCTTTTAGTCGTTATGAATAAGAAGGGTCGCTTATTAAATTAATTTTCCGTTTATTCCAAAACTTCAGAATCTCATGGTCGTATGCCTCTCCAGCTTACTCAGACCAGAGTCCTAATCCATGCTCATCTTATGATAACTCTAAATATTGTCTAAGATGTTGAAGGAGAACAGATGTGGCTGTCTGTTGACCGTTTATTATAAGTATTAATTTGAAATCCGCTACGAACTTAAATGAAATATTATTGATTTTAATTAAATCAAATAATATTTTAACATTCTCGTACGTTTCTTTAATGTCAGGTATACAATACATAACATGATTAATTTTTTAACACTAGTTTCTGAACTTTCTGCACTCCAACTTCGAGATTGAGTTTTTCTTTTTTTTTTCAGGCACACTATTACATAACTATTCTTCTTTACAAAAAATAATCGAAAAACAAAACTTTTTAAATCTCTGCCTGCCGTCTGCCATAGCTTTAACACCATAATCATCAACAAAATACAGTTTTGATGATTTTTTATGAATCAGCCCAAACAACCGGCCTTTTTCTTTTTCACTGGTATTATTTACATCGTATTGTCATTTTTGTTATATTGCTTTTAAATTATGAAAAATTAAATAATCGATATTTTTTAATGATAACGATTAAAAGATACTGCAATTGAGTTTTCATGGTCAATTTAAAGTAGATTATTCTTTTTAAAGCTTATACAAATCATATAATTTTATTTATACAGACTCACATTTTTTTGATATAATTAGAGTTATGCAACTAAAAAATTGATAATATTTCTAGGAACATGAGAAAACTTATTTCGAAAGCGTACTTTATTTATAATTTACTTATTGAAATATAGCCTCCACTGCTAATAATAGAGAAAAACATTTTTAAAATTTAATGTATAGTTTTGGCTATGTTTTAAGCGTAAATTTAGTTTTTTAGAAAAAAATCGAAAAGGACGTCAGCTGTGGTTTCGTTGTTGCAATTTTTAAGTACTTTCAGAAACTAGAAAATTATCTATATAGATACTTTTGGGCGAAATGTCAAACAAACTTTTCTGGTTTAGTTGAATGCCGTGTTATTGTATTTTTCGAGATTAGTGTTGCGCTTTCATATGAGTGAGGTCAGTGAAGGATTCGCGCACTGCTTGCTTAACTAATGTTATTCTTATGCTCATTGAATTAGGTTCATTTTTAAACCTTAATACATATTTATAATATTATTAATTAATACATATAATATATATATATATATATATATATATATATATATAAAAGTATATATATATATATATATATATATAT